>WNGS01059394.1:0-10410 GCA_020271785.1 Procambarus virginalis
GTAAAACACACTTCTTGATGATGACATGGAGTACAAATGAACTCACCTGTGTACCCTATGCTCACAGGATGAGTATAGGATACACATGACTACCACTCACACGATGGGTATGGTTGCACAAGAAACTATCGCACAGAGGATGAGTATGGAGAGCAAAGTAAACACAATACACATGATGGAAAGGATTCCACAATGTCCTATATATGACTCACAGAATGAGTATGAGGTGCACAATAAACTACAGGTACAGGATAGTATGGGTGCACAATAATTTACAGGTCACAGGATGTATGGGGTGCACAAACAACTGGTAACAGGATGAGAATGGTTGCACAATAAATTAACAGGTAACAGGATGGGTATGGGTTGCACAAACTACTGGTAACAGGATGAGTATGGGATGCACAATAAATTACCCGCACAGAGGATATATGGGGTGCACAAACTACTGATAACAAGATGAGTATGGGTTACACAATAAATTACAGGTCACAGGATGGTATGGGTTGAACAAACTATGGTAACAGGATGAGTATGGGTTGCACAATAAATTACCGCACAGAGGATGAGCATAGGGTGCACGTAAACAGGACTCACAGGATAGTATGGGGTGCACAATAAATTACCATTCACAGGATGAGTCTATGATGTTCGTGCTTTATATTAAGATAACTAAATACACCTCTGTTTCCAAAATACTTTAATGACCATATTTGCAATATATTTTATGTTTCCGATTTCTGATAAAATATAAAACATATCATCATATGTATAGGGGTCCCAGTATTAGTCTTGTTCGTTCTCGACACACAGTCGAGAATTCCGTGTTCGAATCCTGGGCGGAACAGAATGGTTGGGAAAATTTCCTTTCACGTAATGCACCTGTTCACCTAGCAGTAAGTAGATACTCAGGAGTTAGTCAGCTTGTGTGGGGTTGCATCCTGGCGGAGTCAGTAATTCGACCTTAAGGATGACCTTGATAAAAGCCTATCGTGTATGAATATACTGTGGCTTCCTGTCCCCCAACACAATGAATTATTATAATTATAATATTATGGTTTATAATTAAGTTCTTAAGAGTGATTATGCGTCATAATTAACATACGTCTATCTTTACCTCAACCATTTTATAAGTTAATTTCTGTCTGTATATGATGATGATCATATACAATTAAGGTAGCATTGCAACTTTATAGGAATTGTTAAGTCCAAAATATATCTTGGTTCTTATACTTGAGATATTGTTACAATAAACGTTGGAAAACAAAGTTTATATGTATTTTAAAATATAAAACATTTTGCGTTATCACGCATCTCTCTGAATTACAATTTTTTTTCTGAATTGTGAAGCCTGTATTGGCCGCCTGGCAGGACACTGATGCATTGGAAGTTTTCATGTGTCCGGACACCGGCGATGGTGTCGTATTGGCTATTTATTTAACCATATCTTGGCTTTCATTTAAGATATATTTTCCTTGAAATGTAGTCACATTATCGTCTACATCTGTGTTTATGCTGACATATAGACCTTTGATGTTACTTTGCACATATGCAATGAATTACACAATTAATTCACTTGTTTGTAGGCCTTCACACTCCCTGAGATAGCCATCACGTGACTATAAAAAGACATATATCTTCACTTCACTTCAGTTATATTTATACTAAAGTATTAACATGCAGCTTAATTTCTGTCTTTATTATGACATAGAAAACTTCGTTTATTACAATATTTAGATTAAATTAACATTGATCTTCGAAAGATCATAGATCCCATCGTTAGGGAGCGTCGGCCAAGAAACCTTGTTTAAAATATGAATATCTTTCCTGTCTAATAAGATATAATCTCTGTGATGGAGTCACAAAACTATTTTATCTCTGCATTTTTGATAACATATACAAATATAAGTTTTATTTGTGAATCTCTATTAATTAAGCAATATGTCAGAGAGTGTGTAGGGTTCGGTGTTCTATGAACGAAAAAGACATGGGTAGTTTTAGTAGCGAACGCATACAAACGAATAACGTTAGTATCTATATAACAAAATTATTGTCTTATGGAGTTGATTTAACTTACAGACCCATTTTTTAAATAAATATAAATGTTTTGTGGCTATTTATGAAATATATTATTACAAATCCCATACCAATTCTACTTGTTAATATCATTAATTAAATTTGCGACATTTGAGCAAAGAATTGCGACGACTGGATCACTGTGTACAGGAGGCTGATATGGCAGCAAACACTCTCCAGGCGACCATATATCTTGGATAAGTCGCTCCACAATTTTGTCGCTTGGACCGTCGACTTCCTATGGCGTCACCTGTTGCATATTACTTCGAATTTCGATATGAAATTACATTATTTCAGAGTGAAATAGGTTTGATCGTGTTCTACGTGCAGCCACACATACAGTAAGTAAATATATCATATTTCTTCATTACTTACGTAATACTAGGAGGATTTGGGTACATTTGGGTAGATTTGGTTAGAATTTGGGTAATTCTACGGACCCGTAAGACCTAGCAGTGGTAACATCTAGAAGTCTGCTAACATTATTGGATGACCCATAGACGAGCGATTCATCAAAGTTTATACAATATTGTGAAATTGGGAGTCAGTGTAGTAACATAACGTAAATCATAAATATTTTAAGTTAAGAATCTGATGCATGTGTGTGTGTTGGGGGGGGGGGGGTATTTTACCCTTGGTAAGCGAGAGTGGAAAGTAACGTTAGACGTTCTGCGGTGCCATGTGGGGGGGAGGGAGGGGGGGAGGGTCAATCCACCCCTCCCACATCTGGGCATAATGTTGTCTCAACACCCTGTTGGAATATAACCAGTCTGTCAATCGGGTCAACCCAAGTGTTGCGTTTCCATGCGTTTCCAAAAGGGTCGCCCATGTGGAATCGGTGAACGCCCTAGTAATATTGTTGAAAACATCTTAATACTTATTAAACCAAAGGTCTTTTTATGTCAGAAGAACGGCAGAAACTGGATCTATATATGAAAACTCTTTCAGGACAAAATTTAAAGTAAACTGAAGATATTTGTAATTGTATGAAAGTTGCATTTTCATCGGTCGTAGAGCTGGAAATCCGCAATATTCATCTCAGAACAATGCTTATTTCACGCAGAATCGTTAATAAACGTAAGAAGTTTTATACGTCTCAAGAAAGATAGAAACATAATCTTTATTTTAAATGCCTTACCATGGGCTATTTGTATTTAAAGCAAAGATACGTGTATTTTTATAATCGGAGAGCTCCGATCCCGCACAGATCGAGCAACGGAGTAACTCCTCTCTCAGAACAATGCTTATTTCACGTAAATTCCTTAATAAACACAAATGTTTTATATGTCTTATGAAAGATTGAAGTATAAGCTTCATTTTAACTACTTTACCATAGAAATATATAAGTTCTAATGAAGATACATGTGTTTTTAATATCGCCGAGCTCCGACCCCGCACAAACTGATCGACAGAGCAACTCTCTCTCAGAACAATGCTTATTTCACGTAAATTCGTTAATAAACACAAATGTTTTATATTCTTAAGAAAGATAGAAATATAAGCTTCATTTTAAATACTTTACCATAGACATATATAAGCTCAAGTGAAGATACATACGTTTTATAGTGGCATTCAGTAGCTTGTCGGTCATGGAGTGCAGAAGCCTACGCACTTGCCAATATAGTGTGTAATAACAAAGATACGCTTATAAAGCCTAAAATATTATATGCCATTAGAAAGACAGAGATATGCTCGTTATTGTAAGCGCACCAAAGGAAATATATCTTGTTGGAGGACAAAGATATATCAATTCTAAAATAAGTTTCGACTCTCGCCCGGGCGAGAGATAGCGCGACTCTCGCCCCATCTATTGGAGATTCTGTTCACCTAATGACCCAAAGCTACTCAAAGCCTTATAGCATTACTTAAATAATGAAGAAATATGGTATAATTATTCCTAATAATGTGGTGCTTAATGCAGAACACGAGAAAACTATATTTATTATGAAATAATATACTTTCATTATGAATAAGCAAATATGTGGCCTCACAGGAAGTCAACGGTCCGTGTCAATGTTGTGGAGCGACTTATCCAAGATATATTGTTGTCTGGAAAGTGTTTTGTTGGCATCTCAACCTTCTGTACATAGTGATCCAGTCGTCGCACTTTCTCTCCTTAAATGATCGCAAATTTAATATTAACAAGTATAATACGTATTTCTAATAATATCTAACATAAACTAAGTAGAAAACATTTAAGACTTATTGAAAAATACATGTCTGGAAGTTAATCGACTTCTAGTGTGTGGTCTATAGACACTAATCATTATTCGTTAGTATGCGTTTGCTGCTTTAACCATTTACTGTACTGATGTAAAATCTCCATGTCTCTTCTCACATGGAACACCGAACCCTACACACTCTCTGATATATTGTTTAATTAATAGAGATTCACTAATAAACCTTATAATTGTATATGTTATCAAAAAGGCATAGATAAAGTCGTTCTTACGTTTTAGTCACAGAGATTAGATATTACTAAAGTTCATTTTATTCAGGAAAGTACATAAATAGTCGATTTACAAACATAATATTGGATTTATAGATAGAGCTATTACATACAATATCTAAAGCCACTAGTACGCATAGCGTTTCGGGCATATTATTGAGAGGAAAGATATTTATATTTAAACAAATTTTGTTTTTGGAACCGACGCTCTCCCTATTGATGGGAACTACTACAACCTAATGAAGATCAATTTACTTTTATGTAGATATTGTAATAAAAAAATTTTATATATCAACATCAGAAAAGCAGAAATACAGGCAAATTTTAAATCCCTTGTCATAAATATAACTGAAGTGAAAGCAAAGATATATGCATTTTGATAGTTACTTGATGGCTAGCATTGAGTGTGTGACGCTCTGCACTCCAGTTAATAAATTTTGTAATTTGCATATATGTTAATAACCTTAAACATCTATATGTTAGAAGAACGACAATGTAGACGTTAATGTGACAAAATTCAAGGAATATAATATTTATATATTTCGTTAAATAAATAATACAACCCCATCGCCGGTGTCAGGACCAAGAAAACTATTGGCATCAGTGTGTGTAAGTACTTCATTCTAATGTGTGCTGCCCAAAAAATCTTAGCGAAATATCCAAAATTTGGCTTACTGTAGGTAATCATTCACATGACTGTAAAGTTGTCCCCCCAGTTTGGTGGGTGTGGGGTGCCCATGACTAATCAGCTGCCTGCGCCCATTGGGTGGGTGTGGAGCACCGATGTAAAGCTGCCGCCAGTTGGGTGGTGTTACGACTCTGGGTTCTTTAGGGAAACCAGAGGTCAAAATTTGAGCTTATTGAGCTACCATAGAGTAAAAACGCATTGCGAGTGGCATATGTCGTATCTTCCCTGCCAGTCGTAAGACTATTCTTGTTTCTCAAAGAGTATTTAAAGATTGAGCTTGGGGTTGTTTATTAAATAATAAATAGGCATCAACTATGTTTACTAATACTGTCTAATCATTTGTAAAGTAAACCTGAGTAAATTAGTATCGGGCACCGGTATGATTAGTTGAACAGTCTGCCGGCAGCATAGCTTTCGGAGAGGGAGACGGGAGACTGGGACGGTCTTCTTCTCTGCTGCTGCTGTCTGTTCGACGCGCTCTCCTCCTTCCTCTTAATTCTTTATTTCTGTGACTTAGTTGGTTAAGTACTCCATTACTCAGTTTTGTTATGTCTGGCATACCTATCGTTATATGTGTAGAGTAGTATACCTGGGGTGTAGTAAGTGTATTTAAGTTTTATTACCTGTTATGCTAACAGGGGTCCCAGTGTACCACGTGGTCCCCTACCCTAGGCTGACTCTAGTGTGTTATAGTAGAGCTTTACCCTAGCTTGTTTCAGTGTAAACCTTGTATCCTGCCTATGTGGACCAAGGCTTTTAACGTAAGATTGTGTGGTAAAGTTAGTATTAAATTGTTATTGGTGTGATTGTGTATGGGGGGTGTTAAGGGGTTAATAAATAAGTAAGTTTGAACAGAGTATCCCTTATTCCTGTGTGGGAGTACAATAATCATTTCCTAGACTAACCAGGTTTAGTAGCAAGCATTTATTACTGTGGATATTTTACTTTGGGGGCCGGGCCTTTTGTTCTCCCATATCTTGATACCTCTAGTCTACTTACCCTTACCCCTTAATAGTACCAGTTCCCCATAGCAACCCCCAATTTTTTATAACAAGTGGTTGGCCAGTCCGGGAAGAACTATTATTGTAAAAAATTAGATCTTTGAATGCCAAAACTAAAAAATCTTGTTTTCCGCAGAACGGTTGTGTGCTAGCCTAGGGTCCAGCTCACCTGGCGTAGGACATTCATTGCACTGACTGGACACCCACTGGATCTCTTCACGATTAAGGTTAGTGTGGCCTTGTGTTAGGGGCCGTGCAAATTTTTGTTTTTTTTTTTTCCAATTTTAATTTTAAATTTTTTCTGTGGCTAGGAGCTAAAATTTTTAGTGATGTCTTCTGACATGCAGAGACTGGCAGAGGAGCCTTCATTGGGGAAATAAAGAAACTTACCAAGTCTAATTTAGTATTGTTAGGCAAGGAATTTGGTCTAGAATTAAATGCCGCATAAAAAGTGGATCTTGTTGAATGAAATACTACAACATTGTATCGATGAAGACTATGGCAGAGGATACTCCTTTATGCCAGCCTAGCCAACAGAAAGTGCAGCTCATACAGAAGAGAGTTAGCTCTAGAGTTAGCAAGAATAAAATTAGAGGAGCAAAGACTCAAAACCGAGGAGGCTAGAATTAGAGCGACTGCCCCTAGACCTCCACCTACCGGGGATTCAAACCCCAGGCATTATGAGAAGAAGCATAACTTGCCTGAATTTTCAGAGTCGGATCCTGAAAGGTTTTTCAACCATTTTCAGAGATTGGCCCTGTCCATGACCTGGCCAAAGGAAGAGTGGGTGAAAATCCTACAGGGAAGACTCAGGGGTAAAGCCCAAGATATTTTTATTAATATGCCTGACGACGAGTGTTTTGATTATGATAAAGTCAGGGAACGAATTTTGAGGGCATATGAAATTACTCCTGAAGCTCACCGCCAAGCTTATCGCAACCTTAGGCCTACACACAACCAACCGTTCACGGAATTCGCGACTGATCAAAGTAGGCTGTTTGATAAATGGATTCGCTCGGCTAAAGCCGAAACATTCGAGGCATTGAAAGACTTAGTTTTAAGGAACAGTTTATAGATAGTATGCCAGACATGGTAGCTCAGTATTTAAGAGGAAGGGTAGAGTTAAATTCTAAAATAGGGGATTTGGCCAAGATGGCAGAAAACTACCAGTTGGCGGGCAAAAGGCCCAATAAAAATAATTTTACCCCACAGAGTAGCAAAACTTATACCCACAGCCAGTCCAGACCAGCTCATTCTAAACCTTTACCTAATGCACCTTCTGTTTCAGACATAACTAACCCTGTTAAATTGTTTAGCCCCACGACACTCAAGAGTGAACCGAAGGGTAATTCGGTTAGTAATGTCTCTTCTCCCCGACGTTTTTGTGGTCATTGTAAAAGTCAACCCACCATATTAGCCGTTGTTGGCAACTGTACCCGGAAAAAGACCCAATGCTCTCGTTGTGACACAGGGCTTGAGGCCTTCTGAAGGGTTAGGG
Source organism: Procambarus virginalis (assembly GCA_020271785.1). Lineage (NCBI taxonomy): Eukaryota > Metazoa > Arthropoda > Malacostraca > Decapoda > Cambaridae > Procambarus > Procambarus virginalis. Next base: position 7,713 of record WNGS01059394.1, read on the forward strand.
AGTAAGACTTCCAACCCACAGTGGTTGGACCTGCTTACCCCATTCTTATCGAAGGGAGACTACTTTTGTCTGAGGGTTCTTCCTGGAGGGACGTGGTGATCTTCCGAGACACCGGTGCCATCCAGACTTTAATTTTAGAGAGTGCTTTGCAAGGTGCCAATACTCTCGACACTGGAGAGGTGGTACTGGTCGAGGGTGTCACTAGTGATACTCGAGCAGTACCCCTCCGTAAGGTTACCCTGGAATCTGATTTCCACAAGGGTATTTGTACAGTCGGAGTCACTTCGTACCTACCTTTCCCTAATGTTGATGTAATATTGGGTAATGATTTAGCCGGGGATAAGGTAGGGGACTCCAGACTGCCTGTTATGTTGCCTAACCCAAAGGTTTGCCTGGATTCACCCACCGCAGAGGATAATGTTGTGTACCCTGCGTGCGTGGTGACTAGGTCTATGGGACTTAAATGTAAGGGCAGCCCTGTGCTTGCCAAGGTGGTAAATCCCAAGGACACGAGGGACCTTCCGAGTGGTGAAAGCCCAGTGGACCTTGCGGACACATTCATGGCCCGACTCGATGACGGGGCCGAGGACATTGTGGAGAGCCTGCCACTGCCGCCTACCGAGAGTAGTGGGGAGGTGGAGAACACTGTTGAGCCTCGGCCAATGGCATCTGACCAAGGCCTGGATGCCTCCTTGAGTGAGTTACAAAAAGCTGACCCCAGTCTTGCAGATTGTCACGAGACAGCCGTCTCTAGGGAGGAAATTGTAGACGCAGCAACTGGGTACTACTACAATGATCGGATTTTGATGAGAAAATGGAGACCTCAGAGTGCTCCCTTGTCAAATGAGTGGGAGGTAGTCCACCAGGTTATGTTGCCGACCTGCTATAGAGAAAGAGTTTTGTCAGCTGCCCATGATGATCCTATGGGGGACATCAAGGCATTAATATTACCTATCACAAAATCTGCAAGTATTTTTTCTGGCCCAAGCTGAAAAGCGATGTGGCAAAATTTTGTAATGCATGTATTGCATGTCAACTTGTTGGGAAACCAAACCAGACTCCACCTAAAGCTCCTCTTAAGCCTATTGTCGTGCCGGAGGAACCATTTTCTCATGTGGTAATGGACTGTGTTGGTCCATTACCTAGAACTAAGTCTGGTAATATTTATCTAATTACGATGATGTGTATCACGACTCGTTACCCAGAGGCTTTTGCTGTAAGGAACATCCGAGCAAAGACTGTTGTTGCTCGTATGTTGCAATTTTTTTCCACTTTTGGACTGCCTCGGGTTGTACAGACTGACAATGGTACTAACTTTAAGTCTGATATTTTTGAACAATTTTGTAAGGACCATGGAATAACTCATAAGGTTTCCAGCCCATACCATCCACAGAGTCAGGGGGTCATTGAAAGGTTCCATCTAACTCTGAAGCAGATGTTGAAGACATCGTGCGAGAGTTCCCATACCTTCTGGGACGAGAACTTGCCGTATGTTTTGTTTGCTGCTAGGGAGGGGTTGCAAAGTTCACTGGGTTGTTCTCCTTTTGAGTTAGTCTTTGGCCATAAAGTTCGTGGACCCTTGCAAATGTTACAGGAGAATCTGTTAGGGAACGTAACGTTAACCGAAGGTTCGGCTTTCTTTGCGCAACACACCAGAGACTCAAGGACTGCAAGGCTGCGGCACTAAAGTATCTTGGGAAGGCCCAAGAGAATATGAAAGAACGGAACGATGCCAAGGCTAAGTTGCGGGTATTTCAGCCCGGTGACCCTGTCCTGGTACTAAAGCCTCGACTGGGGAGCACTATGTCCCACAAGTACGAGGGCCCCTACATTGTGACAGAGAAGACTGGGACCTCACGTACAAAGTGAGACACTCTGATAAGCGTAAACAGGTAATGCTCGTACACGTGAATCGGCTGAAGAAGTTCCAGGGCCCCAGGCCCATTGCACTAACCAATGTTTCCATTTCCAGTGAGGGAGGGGATGATTGTTCTGGGGACCCAACTAATCTCATTCTCAATAATTCTAGTTCTGTGAATGCTGTGGAGGAGGGACTGTCCCATTTGCAGATGTCCCAACGTGACGAGGTGCAGTCGTTGCTTGACGAATTCTCCAGTCTGTTCGGGGAGGTCCCGACCCAGACTGATGCCATTTACCATGATGTCGAGTTGACGGACTACACCCCCATTCGCCTTCAACCCTATCGGATGAGTCCGGAAAAGAAGGCCATCGTCCGTAAGGAGGTCGACTTCTTGCTCCAGCACGGCCTCATCAGGCCGAGCCAGGGCTCTTGGTGCTCGCCCTGCCTTTTGGTCCCCAAACCAGATGGCTCCTGGCGATTATGCACCGATTATCGGCAGCTCAACAAGGTGACCATAGTGGACGCCTATCCGTTGCCACGTCTCGAGGACTGTATCGACGAAATCGGGAACGCCACGTACGTATCGAAATTCGATCTCGAGAGGGTACTATCAAATCCCTCTCACTGAACGTGCTAAACACTAACGGCGTTTGTGACCCCCGAGGGTGTGTTTGAGTATCAAGTGTTACCATTCGGCTTGCGTAATGCCCCTGCCACGTTCCAGAGGCTAATGAACTCTTTGCTCGCTAATGTGCCAAATTGTCGGGCGTATTTAGATGTATTTGTGCTTTTTGATATTAATTGGGCTGACCACATAGCTAGGTTACGCCAGTTGTT
>WNGS01059404.1:7743-20186 GCA_020271785.1 Procambarus virginalis
CCCCAGCCACCCAGTACTCCCCCAGCCACCCAGTACTCCCCCAGCCACCCAGTACACCCCCCGCCCACCCAGTACACCCCCGGCCACCCAGTACTCCCCAGCCACCAGTACACCCCCGGCCACCCAGTACTCCCCAGCAACCAGTACTCCCCCAGCCACCCAGTACTCCCCCAGCCACCCAGTACTCCCCCAGCCACCCAGTACTCCCCCAGCCACCCAGTACTCCCCCAGCCACCCAGTACACCCCCGCCCACCCAGTACACCCCCGGCCACCCAGTACTCCCCCAGCCACCCAGTACACCCCCGGCCACCCAGTACTCCCCCGGCCACCCAGTACACCCCCGGCCACCCAGTACTCCCCCGGCCACCCAGTACTCCCCCGGCCACCCAGTACTACCCCGGCCACCCAGTACACCACCGGCCACCCAGTACTCCCCCTGGTACCATACCCTCGTGATATCTTCCTGATTTTTGCATCGATTCTCAATAACTCAGATCACTCTGGAACAAAAATTAGCTTTGATTATTGTACACAATTTTAGAGTATAAATACGAGTGGCGCACTTTATATTGGAAGCAAATACACCACAAAATTACGTATCAAACATACATAAGTCGGCCAACAGGCAGTCAATACTACTAAGAACTCCATCACTCTTACGTTTTTTTGTAGCGTGAGCACTTTCGTCTGCTAGTCAGTGACAGTGTCGCAGTTAGGTCGTGTTCCAAACGTGAATGGCGGCCAGCCAATGAGAGTCTCACATTTAGGACGTGTTCTAAACGTGAATGGCGGCCAGCCAATGAGAAGCTGGCATTTAGGACGAGTTCCAGACGTGAATGGGGGCCAGCAATTTTTTTGTTTATTATTTTCTACCACAGACGTGGCCACACATTTACAATGCTAACCAGCATATATACATTTTCTTCTGTCCTCCATGGACAGGTTTAGAGATGTGTTAAACATATAGTTCAAGGGTTTATTGAACAATCAACCACTGAAGGTGAGTCGGTGCTTTTAAAATACCAAGCTAACCTACGAACGTAAATACATAGATACACAGATTTACGTATGCCCTTCATAAAGTGTTCGAAGTGTCTTTTACATAGTGTCATTATTGTGCATTTACAAAGGTGAAATGTAATTCTGATCCGCTTCCATATATACTTTATACACATACATATATATACACACACACATAGACGTACACATACATACATATATGCACAACCACATGCATTCACATACATTTGTCTCATTTACTCTGACAGGGTGAGATAGCTGATAAAGAAACTAGTGTGCAATTAAGCACTTAATAACTGAAGGTGATTAAGGTGCTTTTACAAGCTCAGGTTATATAGTTACATCATATACATTGTATAATTAATCTATTACATGGTCAATCTTGGATACAAGTCCAATATATCATCAAGTGTTCCAGTACTCATATAGTAATTACACAGTTCAGCATACCTTAGCCCAGGGGGGCGAAAGTCAGCCAGTATGGGACATTCTACAATATAATGTTCAAGAGAGTGCATGTTTTCTCTTTCACAAAGTTGACACATAGTGTACTCGACATTTGGGTTTTGAGAAAGCTGCCAGATATGTCTATATCCCAGGCGTATTCTGGCCACTATAACATCACATTGCCGGGTTCTTGTTCTATTAGTCCCATATGTGAATGTTTCCTCACGATATCTATCATAATATTTAATGCTACAACTTACACTAGGAGCCAGTACACTAGGAGCCGGCACACTAGGAGCCGGAACACTAGGTTCCAGCACACTAGGAGTCAGCACACTAGGAGCCGGAACACTAGGTTCCAGCACACTAGGAGTCAGCACACTAGGAGCCGGAACACTAGGTGCCAGCACACTAGGAGCAGGCACACTAGGAGTCAGCACACTAGGCGCCGACACACTAGGAGCCAGCACACTAGGAGCCGGCACACTAGGAGCCGACACACTAGGAGCCGACACACTAGGAGCCGGCACACTAGGAGCCGACACACTAGGAGCCAACACACTAGGAGCCTGCACACTAGGAGCCGACACACTAGGAGTCAGCACACTAGGCGCCGACTCACTAGGAACCAGCACACTAGGAGCCAGCACACTAGGAGCCAGCACACTAGGAGCCGGCACACTAAGATCCAGCACACTAGGAGCCGGCAAACTAGGAGCAAGCACACTAGGAGCCAGCACACTAGGAGCCGGCACACTAAGATCCAGCACACTAGGAACCGACACACTAGGAGCCAACACACTAGGAGCCAACACACTAGGAGCCAACACACTTGGAGCCGGCACACTAGGAGCCAACACACTAGGAGCCAGCATACTAGGAGCCAACACACTAGGAGCCAGCACACTAGGAGCCAACACACTAGGAGCCAATACACTAGGAGCCAGCACACTAGGAGCCGACACACTAGGAACCAGCACACTAGGAGTCAGCACACTAGGCGCCGACACACTTCGAGCCGGCACACTAGGAGCCAGCACACTAGGAGTCAGCACACAAGGAGCCAGCACACTAGGAGCCGGCACACTAGGAGCCAACACACTAGGAGCCGGCATACTAGGAGCCAACACACTAGGAGCCAGCACACTAGGAGCCAACACACTAGGAGCCAGCACACTAGGAGCCACACACTAGGAGCCAACACACTAGGAGCCAGCACACTAGGAGCCGACACACTAGGAGCCAGCACACTAGGAGTCAGCACACTAGGCGCCGACACACTTCGAGCCGGCACACTAGGAGCCAGCACACTAGGAGTCAGCACACTAGGAACCGGCACACTAGGAGCCGGCACACTAAGATCCAGCACACTAGGGGCCGGCACACTAGGAGCCGACACACTAGGAGCCGGCACACTAGGAGCCAACACACTAGGAGCCGGCACACTAGGAGCCAACACACTAGGTGCCAGCACACTAGGAGCCGACACACTAGCAGCCAGCACACTAGGAGTCAGAACACCAGGAGTCAGCACACTAGGAGCCGGCACACTAGGAACCGGCACACTAGGAGTCAGCACACTAGGAGCCAGCACACAAAAAGCCGGCACACTAGGAGCCAGCACACAAGGAGTCGACACACTAGGAGCCGGCACACTAAGATCCAGCACACTAGGAGCCGACACACTAGGAGCCGACACACTAGGAGCCTGCACACTAGGAGCCGGCGCACTAGGAGCCGACACACTAAGAGCCGACACACTAGGAGCCGGTACACTAGGAGTCAGCACACTAGGAGTCAGCACACTAGGCGCCGACACACTAGTAGCCAGTGCACTAGGAGCCGGCACACTAGGAGCCGGAACACTAGGTTCCAGCACACTAGGAGTCAGCACACTAGGAGCCGGAACACTAGGTGCCAGCACACTAGGAGCAGGCACACTAGGAGTCAGCTTACTAGGCGCCGACACAGTAGGAGCCAGCACACTAGGAGCCGGCACACTAGGAGCCAACACACTAGGAGCCGACACACTAGGAGCCAGCACAATAGGAGCCGACACACTAGGAGCCAACACACTAGGAGCCTGCACACTAGGAGCCGACACACTAGGAGTCAGCACACTAGGCGCCGACTCACTTGTAACCAGCATGCTAGGAGCCAGCACACTAGGAGCCAGCACACTAGGAGCGGCACACTAAGATCCAGCACACTAGGAACCGACACACTAGGAGCCAACACACTACGAGCCAACACACTAGAAGCCAACACACTAGGAGCCGGCACACTAGGAGCCAACACACTAGGAGCCAGCACACTAGGAGCCAACACACTAGGAGCCAGCACACTAGGAGCCAACACACTAGGAGCCAACACACTAGGCGCCAGCACACTAGGAGCCGACACACTAGGAGCCAGCACACTAGGAGTCAGCACACTTGGCGCCGACACACTTCGAGCCGGCACACTAGGAGCCAGCACACTAGGAGTCAGCACACTAGGAGCCAGCACACTAGGAGCCGGCACACTAAGATCCAGCACACTAGGAGCCGGCACACTAGGTGCCGACACACTAGGAGCCGGCAGACTAGGAGCCAACACACTAGGAGCCGGCACACTAGGAGCCAACACACTAGGAGCCAGCACACTAGGAGCCGACACACTAGCAGCCAGCACACTAGGAGTCAGAACACTAGGAGTCAGCACACTAGGAGTGTGCACACTAGGAACCGGCACACTAGGAGTCAGCACACTAGGAGCCGGCACACTATGAGCCAGCACACTAGGAGTCAGCACACTAGGCGCCGACACACTAGGAGCCGGCACACTAGGAGCCAGCCCCTAGGAGTCAGCACACTAGGCGCCGACACAGTAGGAGCCGGCACACTAGGAGCCAGCACACTAGGAGTCAGCACACTAGGCGCCGACACACTAGGTGCCAGCACACTAGGAGCCGGCACACTTGGAGCCAGCACACTAGGCGCCAACACACTAGGAGCCAGCACACGAAGAGCTGGCACACTAGGAGCCGGCACACTAGGAGCAGGCACACTAGGAGCCGGCACACTAGAAGCCGGTACACTAAGAGGCAGCACACTAGGAGCTGGCACACTAGGAGCCGGCACAATAAGAGCCACCACACTAGACGACGGCACACTAGGAGCCGGCACACTAGGAGCCTGGCACACTTGGAGCCAGCACACTAGGAGCCGGCACACTAGGAGCCGGCAGACTAGGTGCCAGCACACTAGGAGCCGGCACACTAGGACCCGGCACACTAGGAGCCAGCACACTAGGAGCCGGCACACAAGAAGACGGCACACTAGGAGCCGGCACACTAGCAGCCGGCACACTAGGAGCCGGCACACTAGGAGCCTGGCACACTTGGAGCCAGCACACTAGGAGCCGGCACACTAGCAGCCGGCACACTAGGAGCCGGCACACTAGCAGCCAGCACACTAGGAGCCGGCACACTAGGAGCCGGCACACTAGCAGCCGGCACACTAGGAGCCGGCACACTAGGAGCAAGCACACTAGGAGACGGCACACTAGGAGCCAGCACACTAGGAGACGGCACACTAGGAGCCGGCACACTAGGAGCCTGTACACAAAGAGCCGGCACACTAGGACACGGCACACTAGGAGACGGCACACTAGGAGCCAGCACACTAGGAGACGGCACACTAGGAGCCTGTACACAAAGAGCCGGCACACTAGGAGACGGCACACTAGCAGACGGCACACTAGGAGCCAGCACACTAGGAGCCTGTACACAAAGAGCCAGCACACTAGGAGCCGGCACACAAGAGCTGGCACACTAGGAGACGGCACACTAGGAGACGGCACACTAGGAGACGGCACACTAGGAGCCTGTACACAAAGAGCCAGCACACTAGGAGCCGGCACACAAAGAGCTGGCACACTAGGAGACGGCACACTAGGAGACGGCACACTAGGAGACGGCACACAAAGAGTTGGCACACTAGGAGACGGCACACTAGGAGACGGCACACTAGGAGACGGCACACAAAGAGCTGGCACACTAGGAGACGGCACACTAGGAGCCAGCACACTAGGAGCCGGCACACTAGGAGACGGCACACTAAGAGACGGCACACTAGGAGCCAGCACACTAGGAGACGGCACACAAAGAGCTGGCACACTAGGAGCCGACACACTAGGAGCCGGCACACTAGGAGCCGGCACACTAGGAGACGGCACATTAGGAGCCGGCACACAAAGAGCTGGCACACTAGGAGCCAGCACACTAGGAGACGGCACACTAGGAGCCTGTACACAAAGAGCCGGCACACTAGGAGCCGGCACACTAGGAGCCAGCAGGCTAGGCACACTAGTAGCCAACACATTAGGAGCCTGCACACTAGGAGCCGACACACTAGGGCCCAGCACACTAGGAGCCGACACACTAGGAACCTACACACTAGGAACCGGCACACTAGGAGCTTTCACACTGAGAGCCAGCACACTAGGAGTCGGCACACTAGGAGTCGGCACACTAGGAGCCGACACACTAGGAGCCAAAACACTAGAAGCCAGCACACTAAGAGCCAACACATTAGGAGCCGGCACACTAGGAGCCGACACACTAGGACCAAGCACACTAGGAGCCGACACACTAGAAACCGACACACTAGGAGCCAGCACACTAGGAGCCGGCACACTAGGAGCTGGCATACTGAGAGCCAGCACACTAGGAGTCGGCACAATAGGAGTCGGCACACTAGGAGCCGACACACTAGGAGCCGACTCACTAGGACCCAGCACACTAGGAGCCGGCACATTAGGAACCGACACACTAGGACCCAGCACCCTAGGAGCCAGCACACTTGGAGCCGGCACACTTGGAGCCGACACACTAGGACCCAGCACACTAGGAGCCGGCACACTAGGAACCGACACACTAGGAGCCGACACACTAGGAGCCGGCACACTAGGAGCCGGAACACTAGGTGCTGGCACACTAAGAGCCAGCACACTAAAAGCCAGCACACTAGGAGCCAGCACACTAGGAGTTGGCACACTAGAAGTCAGCACACTATTAGCCAGCACACTAGGAGCAAGCACACTAGGAGCCGGCACACTAGGAGACGGGGAACTAGAAGCAGGCACAATAGGAGTCGGCACACTAAGAGCCGGCAGACTAGGTGCCTGCACACTAGGAGCCGGCACACTAGGACCCGGCACACTAGGAGCCAGCACACTAGGAGACGGCACACTAGGAGCCGCCACACTAAGAGCCGGCTAACAAAGAGCCGCACACTAGGAGCCGGCACACTAGGAGCCAGCAGACTAGGCACACTAGGAGCCAACACATTAAGAGCCGGCGCACTAGGAGCCGACACACTAGGACCCAGCACACTAGGAGCTTTCACACTGAGAGCCAGCACACTAGGAGTCGGCACACTAGGAGTCGGCACACTAGGAGTCGGCACACTAGGAGCCGGCACACTAGGAGCCGGCACACTAGGAGCTGGCTCACTGAGAGCCACCACACTAGGAGTCGGCACACTAGGAGTCGGCACACTAGGAGCCGACACACTAGGAGCCAAAACACTAGAAGCCAGCACACTAGGAGCCAGCACATTAGGAACCGACACTCTTGGACCCAGCACCCTAGGAGCCAGCACACTAGGAGCCAGCACACTAGGAGCCGGCACACTAGGACCCAGCACACTAGGAGCCGGCACACTAGGAACCGACACAATAGGAGCCGACACACTAGGAGCCGGCACACTAGGAGCCGGCACACTAGGAGCTGGCACACTAAGAGCCAGCACACTAGGAGCCAGCACACTAGGAACCGACACACTAGGCGCCGATACACTAGGATCCAGCACATTAGGAGCCGGCAAACTAGAAACCAGCACACTAGGAGCCGACACACTAAAAGCCAGCACACTAGGAGCCAGCACACTAGAAGTCGGCACACTAGAAGCCGACACACTAGGAGCCGGCACACTAGAAGCCAGCACACTATGAGCCAGCACACTAGGAGCAAGCACACTAGGAGCCGGCACACAAGGAGCCAACACACTGGAGCCAGCACACTAGGAGCCGGCGCTATGAGCCACCACACTAGGAGCCGGCACACTAGGAGCCAGCACTAGGAGCCAGTACACTAGGATATAGCACACTAGGAGCCAGCAAAATCGGAGACGGCACACTAGGAGCCGACACACTAGGAGCCGGCACCCTAAGAGCCAGCACACTAGGAGCCGGCACACTAGGAGCTGGCACACTAAGAGCCAGCACACTAGGAGTCGGCACACTAGGAGCCGACACACTAGGAGCCGGCACACTAGAAGCCAGCACACTAGGAGCCGACACACTAGGTGCCGACACACTAGGAGCCGGCACACTAGAAGCGAGCACACTAGGAGCCAGAACACTAGGAGGAAGCACACTAGGAGCCGGCACACTTGGAGCCGACACACTAGGAGCCGACAAACTAGGAGCCGTTACACTAGGAGCCGACACACTAGGAGCCGATACACTAGGAGCCAGAACACTAGGAGCAAGCACACTAGGAGCCGGCACACTAGGAGCCGACAAACTAGGAGCCGACACACTAGGAGCTGGCACACTAGGAGCCGACACATTAGTAGCCGGCACACTAGAAGCCGACACACTAGGACCCAGCACACTAGGAGCCGACACACTAGGAACCGACACACTAGGAGCCGAAACACTAGAAGCCAGCACACTATGAGCCAGCACACTAGGAGCAAGCACACTAGGAGCCGGCACACAAGGAGCGACACACCAGGAGCCAGCACACTAGGAGCCGGCACTAGGAGCCACCACACTAGGAGCCGGCACACTAGGAGCCAGCACTAGGAGCCAGTACACTAAGATATAGCACACTAGGAGCCAGCAAAATAGGAGACGGCACACTAGGAGCCGACACACTAGGAGCCGGCACCCTAAGAGCCAGCACACTAGGAACCGGCACACTAGGAGCTGGCACACTAAGAGCCAGCACACTAGGAGTCGGCACACTAGGAGCCGACACACTAGGAGCCGGCACACTAGAAGCCAGCACACTAGGAGCCGACACACTAGGTGCCGACACACTAGGAGCCGGCACACTAGATGCCAGCACACTAGGAGCCAGAACACTAGGAGCAAGCACACTAGGAGCCGGCACACTAGGAGCCGACAAACTAGGAGCCGACACACTAGGAGCTGGCACACTAGGAGCCGACACATTAGTAGCCAAAACACTAGGAGCCGACACACTAGGAACCAGCACACTAGGTGCCGACACACTAGGAACCGACACACTAGGAGCCGACACACTAAAAGCCGGCACCTAGGAACCAGCACACTAGGATCCGGCACACTAGGAGTCGGCACACTAGGAGCAAGCACACTAGGAGCCGGCACACTAGGAGCCGACACACTAGGGCCCAGCACACTAGGAGCCGACACACTAGGAACCTGCACACTAGGAACCGGCACACTAGGAGCTTTCACACTGAGAGCCAGCACACTAGGAGTCGGCACACTAGGAGTCGGCACACTAGGAGCCGACACACTAGGAGCCAAAACACTAGAAGCCAGCACATTAAGAGCCAACACATTAGGAGCCGGCACACTAGGAGCCGACACACTAGGACCAGCACACTAGGAGCCGACACACTAGGAACCGACACACTAGGAGCCAGCACACTAGGAGCCAGTACACTAGGATATAGCACACTAGGAGCCAGCAAAATCGGAGACGGCACACTAGGAGCCGACACACTAGGAGCCGGCACCCTAAGAGCCAGCACACTAGGAGCCGGCACACTAGGAGCTGGCACACTAAGAGCCAGCACACTAGTAGTCGGCACACTAGGAGCCGACACACTAGGAGCCGGCACACTAGAAGCCAGCACACTAGGAGCCGACACACAAGGTGCCGACACACTAGGAACCCGAACACTAGAAGCCAGCACACTAGGAGCCAGAACACTAGGAGGAAGCACACTAGGAGCCGGCACACTTGGAGCCGACACACTAGGAGCCGACAAACTAGGAGCCGATACACTAGGAGCCGACACACTAGGAGCCAGCACACTAGGAGCCGGCACTAGGGGCCAGCACACTAGGAGCCAGCACACTAGGAGTCAGCACACTAGGAGCCGACACACTAAAACCCAGCACACTAGGAGCCGGCACACTAGGAGCCGAAACACTAGGAGCCAGCACACTAAGAGCCGGCACTAGGAGCCACCACATTAGGAGCCGGCGCACTAGAAGCAGGCACACTAGGAGTCGGCACACAAGGAGCCAGCACACTAGAGCAAGCACACTAGGAGCCGGCACACTAGGAGCCGATACACTAGGAACCAGCACACTAGAAGCAGGCACACTAGGAGTCGGCACACTAGGAGCAAGCACAGTAGGAGCCGACACACTAGGAGCCAGCACACTAAGAGCCGGCACTAGGAGCAAGCACACTAGGAGATAGCTCACTAGTAGCCAGTAAAATAGGAGACGGCACACTAGGAGCCGGCACACTAGGAGCTGGCACACTAAGAGCCAGAACTCTAGGAGTCGGCACACTAGAAGCCGACACACTACGAGCCGGCACTCTAGAAGCCAGCACACTAGGAGGGAGACACACTAGGTGCTGACACGCTAGGAGCCGGCACACTAGAAGCCAGCACACTTGGAGCGAGAACACTAGGAGCAAGCACACTAGGAGCCGATACACTAGGAGCAGGCACACTAGGAACCGACACATTAGTAGCCGCCACACTAGGAGCCGACACACTAGGACCCAGCACACTAGGAGCCGACCCACTAGGAACCGATACACTAGGTGCCGACACACTAGGAGCCGGCACACTAAGAGCCGACACACTAGGAGCCGGAACACTAAGAGCCAGCACACTCGGAGCCGGCACACTAGGAGCCAGCACACAAGAAGCCAGCACACTAGGAGCCAGAACACTAGGAGCAGCCACACTAGGAGCGACACATTAGTAGCCGGCACACTGGAGCCGACACACTAGGAGCCGGCACACTAGGAGCCGACATATTAGTAGCCGGCACACTAGGAGCCGACACGCTAGGACCCAGCACACTAGGAGACGAGACACTAGGAACCGACACACTAGGAGCCGACACACTAGGAGCCGGCAAACTAGGAACCAGAACACTAGTAGCCGGCACACTAGGAGCCAGCGCACTAGGAGCCGGCACACTACGAGCTGGCCACTAAGAGCCAGCACACTAGGAGCCGGCACACTAGGAGCCGAAACACTAGGAGCCAGCACACTAGGAGCCGGCACTAGGAGCCACCACACTAGGAGCCGGCGCACTAGAAGCAGGCACACTAGGAGTCGGCACACAAGGAGCCAGCACAATAGGAGCTAGCACACTAGGAGCCGGCACATTAGGAGCCGACAAACTAGGAGCTAGCACACTAGGAGCCGACACAAAACGAGCCAGTACACAAGGATCCGACACACTAGGAGCCGGCACACTAGGAGCTGGCACACTAAGAGCCAGAACACTAGGAGTCGGCACACTAGGAGCCGACACACTAGGAGCCGGCACTCTAGAAGCCAGCACACTAGGAGCGAGACACACTAGGTGCTGACACGCTAGGAGCCGGCACACTAGAAGCCAGCACACAAGGAGCCAAAACACTAGGAGCAAGCACACTAGGAGCCGGCACACTATTAGCCGACACATTAGAAGCCGGCACATTAGGAACCGAAACACTAAAACAAAGCACACTAGGAGCCGACATACTAGGAACAGACACACTAGTAGCCGACACACTAGGAGCCGGCACACTAGAAGCCGACACACTAGGAGCCGGCACACTAAGAGGTAGCACACTAGGAGCCGGCACACTAGGAGCCAGCACACTAGGAGCCAGCACACTAGGAGCGTACACACTAGGAGCCAACACACTTGGAGCCGGCAAACTAGGAACCTGCACACTAGTAGCCGGCAAACTAGTAGCCAGCACACTAGGAGCCGACACACTATGAACCAGCACACTAGGAGTCGGCAAACTAGAAGCCGACACACAAGGAACCGGCACACTAGAAGCCAGCACACTTAGAGCCAGCACAGTAGAATCAAGCACACTAGGAGCCGGCACACTAGGAGCCGAAATACTAGGAGCCAGCACACTAGGAGCCGGCACTAGGAGCCACCACACTAGGAGCCGGCTCACTAGAAGCAGGCACACTAGGAGTCGGCACACTAGGAGCCAGCACAATAGGAGCCAGCACACTAGGAACCGGCACACAAGGAGCCAGCACACTAGGAGCCGACACACTAGGAGCCGGCACAGTAGGAGCCGAAAAACTAGGAGCCAGCACAATAGGAGCCAGCACACTAGGAGCCGACACAAAACTAGCCAGTACACAAGGATCCGACACACTAGGACCCTGCACACTAGGAGCCAGCACACTAGGAGCCAGCACACAAAGGGTCGACACACTAAAAGCCAGCACACCAGGAGCCGACTCCTAGGAGCCAGCACACCAGGAGCCGGCACACTGGGAGCCGACGCACTAGGAGCCAGAACACTAGGTGTCAGCACACTAGGATCCGGCACACTAGGACCCTGCACACAGGAGCCAGCACACTAGGAGCCGGCATACTAGGAGCCAGCACACTAGGAGCCGGCACACTAGGAGACGGCACACTAGGAGCCGGCACACTAGGAGCCTGGCACACTAGGAGCCGGCACACTAGGAACCTGCACACTAGGAGCCAGCACACTAGGAGCCGGCTCACAAGAGCCGGCAAACTAGGAGCCGGCACACAAGGAGCCGAAGTACTAGGACCCAGCACACTAGGAGCCGACACACTAGGAGTCAGCACACTAGGCACCGACACACTAGGAGCCGGCACACTAGGAGCCGGCACACTAGGAGTCAGCACACTACGAGCCGGCACACTAGGTGCCAGGACACTAGGAGCCGGCACACTAGGAGCCGGCAAC
>WNGS01059405.1:5682-20262 GCA_020271785.1 Procambarus virginalis
GTGAGGGAGGGTGTGGTGAGGGAGGCTGTGGTGAGGGAGACTGTGGTGAGGGAGACTGTGGTGAGGGAGACTGTGGTGAGGGAGGCTGTGGTGAGGGAGGGTGTGGTGAGGGAGACTGTGGTGAGGGAGGACTGTGGTGAGGGAGATTGTGGTGAGGGAGACTGTGGTGAGGAGGGTGGTGGTGAGGGAGACTGTGGTGAGGGAGACTGTGGTGAGGGAGGGTGGTGAGGGAGACTGTGGTGAGGGAGGGTTGTGGTGAGGGAGGCTGTGGTGAGGGACACTGTGGTGAGGGAGGCTGTGGTGAGGGAGGGTGTGGTGAGGGAGGCTGTGGTGAGGGAGACTGTGGTGAGGGAGACTGTGGTGAGGGAGGCGTGGTGAGGGAGGGAGGGGTGGTGAGGGAGACTGTGGTGAGGGAGACTGTGGGGAGGGAGACTGTGGTGAGGGAGGGTGTGGTGAGGGAGACTGTGGTGAGGGAGGGTGTGGTGAGGGAGGCTGTGGTGAGGGAGGCTGTGGTGAGGGAGGGTGTGGTGAGGGAGGGTGTGGTGAGGGAGAACGTGGTGAGGGAGGCTGTGGTGAGGGAGACTGTGGTGAGGGAGGCTGTGGTGAGGGAGACTGTGGTGAGGGAGGGTTGTGGTGAGGGAGCTGTGGTGAGGGAGGCTGTGGTGAGGGAGACTGTGGTGAGGGAGACTGTGGTGAGGGAGGGTGTGGTGAGGGAGGCTGTGGTGAGGGAGACTGTGGTTGAGGGAGGCTGTGGTGAGGGAGGCTGTGGTGAGGGAGGCTGTGGTGAGGGAGGCTGTGGTGAGGGAGACTGTGGTGAGGGAGACTGTGGTGAGGAGGCTGTGGTGAGGGAGGGTGTGGTGAGGGAGGGTGTGGTGAGGGAGACTGTGGTGAGGGAGGCTGTGGTGAGGGGAGGCTGTGGTGAGGGAGGGTGTGGTGAGGGAGGCTGTGGTGAGGGAGACTGTGGTGAGGGAGGCTGTGGTGAGGGAGGGTGTGGTGAGGGAGGCTGTGGTGAGGGAGACTGTGGTGAGGGAGGCTGTGGTGAGGGAGACTGTGGTGAGGGAGGGTGGTGTGGGGAGACTGTGGTGAGGGAGGGTGTTGTGAAGGAGGCTGTGGTGAGGAGGCGTGGGTGAGGGAGGGTGTGGTGAAGGAGGCTGTGGTGAGGGAGGCTGTGGTGAGGGAGGCATCACAATTAAGATTAATTACTGGTGAGGCACAAGTGCACGGGCATTGAGGAGGGCAGTGAGCCAGGGTGTAGGCAGGGCCAGGGTGTAGGCAGGGCCAGGGTGTAGGCAGGGCCAGGGTGTAGGCAGGGCCAGGTTGTATGTAGGGGCCAGGGTGTAGGTAGGTGCTAGGGTGTTGGCAGGGCCAGGGTGTAGCAGGGCCAGGGTGTAGGCAGGGCCAGGGTGTAGGCAGGGCCATGGTGTAGGCAGGGCCAGGTGTATGTAGGGCCAGGGTTAGGTAGGGGCCAGGGTGTTGGCAGGGCAGGGTGTAGGCAGGGCCAGGGTGTAGGCAGGGCCAGGGTGTAGGCAGGACCAGGTGTTTGGCAGGCCAGGGTGTAGGCAGGGCCAGGGTGTAGGCAGGGCCAGGGTGTAGGTAGGGGCCAGGGTGTAGGTAGGGCCAGGGTGTAGGTAGGGCCAGGGTGTTGCAGGGCCAGGGTGTAGTCAGGGCCAGGGTGTAGCCAGGGCCCAGGGTGTAGGCAGGGCCAGGGTGTAGGTAGGGCCAGGGTGTAGGTAGGGGCCAGGGTGTAGGTAGGGGCCAGGGTGTAGGCAGGGCCAGGGTGTAGGCAGGGCCAGGGTGGTAGGCAGGGTCAGGGTGTAGGTAGGGGCCAGGGTGTAGGCAGGGCCAGGGTGTAGGCAGGGCCAGGGTTGTAGGTAGGGGCCAGGGTGTATGTAGGGGCCAGGGTGTAGGCAGGGCCAGGGTGTAGGCAGGGCCAGGTGTATGTAGGGGCAGGGTGTAGGCAGGGCCAGGGTGTAGGCAGAGCCAGTGTGTAGGCAGGGTCAGGGTGTAGGCAGGGCCAGGGTGTAGGTAGGGCCCGGGTGTAGGCAGGGCCAGGGTGTAGGTAGGGCCAGGGTGTAGCCAGGGTGTAGGCAGGGCCAGGGTGTAGGCAGGGCCAGGGTGTATGTACCTGGTTGATACCTGGTTGGTTGATACCTGGTTGATGGGGTTCTGGGAGTTCTTCTACTCCCCAAGCCCGGCCGAGGCCAGGCTCGACTTGTGAGAGTTTGATCCACCAGGCTGTTGCTTGGAGCGGCCCGCAGAGCCACATACCCACCACAGCCCGGCTGATCCGGGACTTCTCTTAGGAAACAGTCCAGTTTTCTCTTGAAGACGTCCACGGTTGTTCCGGCAATATTTCTATAGTCGCTGGGGGACGTTGAACAACCGCGGACCTCTGATGTTTATACAGTGTTCTCTGATTGTGCCTATGGCACCTCTGCTCTTCACTGGTTCAATGTAGGGCCAGGTGTGGGCAGGGCCAGAGTGTAGGCAGGGCCAGGGTGTAGGTAGGGCCAGGGTGTAGGCAGGGCCAGGGTGTATGTAGGGCCAGGGTGTAGGCAGGGCCAGGGTGTAGGCAGGCCCAGGGTGTAGGCAGGGCCAGGGTGTAGGGAGGGCCAGGGTGTAGGCAGGGCCAGGGTTAAGTAGGGGCCAGGGTGTAGGCAGGCCAGGGTGTAGGCGGGCCAGGTGTAGGCAGGGCCAGGGTGTATGTAGGGCAGGGTGTATGTAGGGGTCAGGGTGTTGGCAGGCCAGGGTGTAGCAGGGCCAGAGTGTATGTAGGGGCCAGGGTGTAGGCAGGGCCAGGGTGTAGGCAGGCCAGGGTGTATGTAGGGCCAGGGTGTAGGCAGGGCCAGGGTGTAGGCAGGGCCAGGGTGTAGGCAGGGCCAGTGTGTATGTAGGGGCCAGGGTGTAGGTGGGGGACAGGGTGTAGGTAGGGGCCAGGGTGTAGGTGGCAGGCCAGGGTGTAGGTAGGGGCCAGGGTGTAACAGGGCCAGGGTGTATGTAGGGCCAGGGTGTATGTTGGGGCCAGGGTGTAGGTAGGGGCCAGGGTGTAGGTAGGGTCAGGGTGTAGGCAGGGCCAGGGTGTATTAGGGGCCAGGGTGTAGGTAGGGGCCAGGGTGTAGGTAGGGCCAGGGTGTAGGTAGGGGCAGGGTGTAGGCAGGGCCAGGGTGTATGTAGGGGCCAGGGTGTAGGTAGGGGCCAGGGAGTAGGTAGGGGCCAGGGTGTAGGTAGGGGCCAGGGTGTAGGTAGGGGCCAGGGTGTAGGTAGGGACCAGGGTGTAGGTAGGGGCCAGGGAGTAGGTAGGGGCCAGGGTGTAGGTAGGGGCCAGGGTGTAGGTAGGGGCCAGGGTGTAGGTAGGGACCAGGGTGTAGGTAGGGGCAGGGTGTAGGCAGGGCCAGGGTGTAGGCAGGGCCAGGGTGTAGGTAGGGGCCAGGGTGTAGGTAGGAGCAGGGTGTAGGTAGGGGCCAGGGTGTAGGTAGGGGCCAGGGTGTAGGTAGTGGCCAGGGTGTAGGTATGGGCCAGGGTGTAGGTAGGGGCCAGGGTGTAGGTAGTGGCAGGGTGTAGGTAGGGGCCAGGGTGTAGGTAGGGGCCAGGGTGTAGGTATGGGCCAGGGTGTAGGTAGGGGCCAGGGTGTAGGTATGGGCCAGGGTGTAGGTAGGGGCCAGGGTGTAGGTAGGGCCAGGGTGTAGGTAGGGGCAGGGTGTAGGTAGGGGCCAGGGTGTTTCAGATTCCCTCTATTTCAGATTGCTGAAATAGAGGGAATACAGAGAACATATACGGCACGCATAGACGAGATAAAACACCTAAATTATTGGGATCGTCTCAAAGCTCTCCAAATGTACTCTCTAGAAAGGAGACGAGAGAGATACCAAATAATATACACGTGGAAAATACTGGAGGGCCAGGTCCCAAATCTACACAGTAAAATAACAACGTACTGGAGTGAACGATATGGAAGAAAATGCAAGATTGAACCAGTGAAGAGCAGAGGTGCCATAGGCACAATCAGAGAACACTGTATAAACATCAGAGGTCCGCGGTTGTTCAACGTCCTCCCAGCGACTATAAGAAATATTGCCGGAACAACCGTGGACATCTTCAAGAGAAAACTGGACTGTTTCCTAAGAGAAGTCCCGGATCAGCCGGGCTGTGGTGGGTATGTGGCTCTGCGGGCCGCTCCAAGCAACAGCCTGGTGGATCAAACTCTCACAAGTCAAGCCTGGCCTCGGGCCGGGCTTGGGGAGTAGAAGAACTCCCAGAACCCCATCAACCAGGTATCAACCAGGTGTAGGTAGGGGCCAGGGTGTAGGTAGGGGCAGGCTGTAGGTAGGGGTCAGGGTGTAGGTAGGGGCCAGGGTGTAGGTAGGGGCCAGGGTGTAGGTAGGGGCAGGGTGTAGGTAGGGGCAGGGTGTAGGTAGGGGCCAGGGTGTAGGTAGGGGCAGGGTGTAGGTAGGGGCCAGGGTGTAGGTATGGGCCAAGGTGTAGGTAGGGGCCAGGGTGTAGGTAGGGGCCAGGGTGTAGGTAGGGGCCAGGGTGTAGGTAGGGGCCAGGGTGTAGGTAGGGGCCAGGGTGTAGGTAGGGGCCAGGGTGTAGGTAGGGGCCAGGGTGTAGGTAGGGCCAGGGTGTAGGTAGGGCCAGGGTGTAGGTAGGGGCCAGGGTGTAGGTAGGGGCCAGGGTGTAGGTAGGGGCCAGGGTGTATGTAGGGGCCAGGGTGTAGGTAGGGGCCAGGGTGTAGGTAGGGGCCAGGGTGTAGGTAGGGACCAGGGTGTAGGTAGGGCCAGGGTGTAGGTAGGGCCAGGGTGTAGGTAGGGGCCAGGGTGTAGGTAGGGACCAGGGTGTAGGTAGGGGCCAGGGTGTAGGTAGGGGCCAGGGTGTTGGTAGGGACCAGGGTGTAGGTAGGGGCCAGGGTGCAGGTAGGGACCAGGGTGTAGGTAGGGGCCAGGGTGTAGGTAGGGGCCAGGGTGTAGGTAGGGGCCAGGGTGTAGGTAGGGGCCAGGGTGTAGGTAGGGGCCAGGGTGTAGGTAGGGCCAGGGTGTAGGTAGGGCCAGGGTGTAGGTAGGGGCAGGGTGTAGGTAGGGGCCAGGGTGTAGGTAGGGGCCAGGGTGTAGGTAGGGGCCAGGGTGTAGGTAGGGGCCAGGGTGTAGGTATGGGCCAGGGTGTAGGTAGGGGCCAGGGTGTAGGTATGGGCCAGGTGTAGGTAGGGGCCAGGGTGTAGGTATGGGCCAGGGTGTAGGTAGGGGCCAGGGTGTAGGTAGGGCCAGGGTGTAGGTAGGGCCAGGGTGTAGGTAGGGGCAGGGTGTAGGTAGGGGCCAGGGTGTAGGTAGGGGCCAGGGTGTAGGTATGGGCCAGGGTGTAGGTAGGGGCCAGGGTGTAGGTATGGGCCAGGGTGTAGGTAGGGGCCAGGGTGTAGGTAGGGCCAAGGTGTAGGTAGGGGCCAGGGTGTAGGTAGGGGCCAGGGAGTGGGTAGGGGGCAGGGTGTAGGTAGGGGCCAGGGGTAGGTATGGGCCAAGGTGTAGGTAGGGGCCAGGGTGTAGGTATGGGCCAAGGTGTAGGTAGGGGCCAGGGTGTAGGTAGGGGCCAGGGTGTAGGTAGGGGCCAGGGTGTAGGTAGGGGCCAGGGTGTAGGTAGGGGCAGGAGGATAGCTCCAAAGATAAAAGTGGGGGGGGGGGGACAGACGTACGTGTTGGAAGGGAGAGACAAGGATATATCTTGAGGTTATCTTGAGATGATTTCGGGGCTTAGCGTCCCCGCGGCCCGGTCCTCGACCAGGCCTCCTTTTTGTTACACACACCCCTGGAATCAGCCCGTAGCAGCTGTCTAACTCCAGTTACCTATTTACTGCTGGTGAACAGGGGCATCAGGGTGAAAGAAACTAATTATCTTTGATTGTCTCAAAGGTTCACAAGACTGTCACTTGCTTTGCTAAATGAACTCTGGGCTTCTATTCCTGAACCTCTTATATGTGCCTCTCTAACCCTTTCCACCGCCCACGGATGGGTGTATGGGGTCCACCACCACCCACGGGAGGGGTATGGGGTCCACCACCGCCCACAGGAGGGGTATGGGGTCCACCACCGCCCACGGGAGGGGTATGGGGTCCACCACCGTCCACAGGAGGGGTATGGGGGTCCACCACCGTCCACAGGAGGGGTATGGGGTCCACCACCGCCCACGGGAGGGGTATGGGGTCCACCACCGTCCACAGGAGGGGTATGGGGGTCCACCACCGCCCACGGGAGGGGTATGGGGTCCACTACCGCTCACGGGAGGGGTATGGGGTCCACCACCGTCCACGGGAGGGGTATGGGGTCCACCACCGCCCACAGGAGGGGTATGGGGTCCACCACCGCCCACAGGAGGGGGTATGGGGTCCATCACCGTCCACAGGAGGGGTATGGGGTCCATCACCGTCCACAGGAGGGGTATGGGGTCCACCACCGTCCACAGGAGGGGTATGGGGTCCATCACCGTCCACGGGAGGGGTATGGGGGTCCACCACCGTCCACAGGAGGGGTATGAGGGTCCACCACCGTCCACAGGAGGGGTATGGGGTCCACCACCGTCCACAGGAGGGGTATGGGGTCCATCACCGTCCACGGGAGGGGTATGGGGGTCCACCACCGTCCACAGGAGGGGGTATGAGGGTCCATCACCGTCCACAGGAGGGGTATGGGGTCCACCACCGTCCACAGGAGGGGTATGGGGTCCATCACCGTCCACAGGAGGGGTATGGGGTCCACCACCGTCCACAGGAGGGGTATGGGGTCCATCACCGTCCACGGGAGGAGTATGGGGGTCCACCATAACTAAATAAATATGTGCACAGTATCACTCTAGTGCCAACATTGCTAGCAACGGTCGTGAGGTAACCTCTGATGATAACGTGTGGATGAGTGTGATGGTGGCAAGCGTCATGATGATGATTTACAGAGGTTGTGCACGTGCGTGAACACAGGCACGCACGCACGCGCATCCCCCCCCCCAACCCCACCCCCCTCCCAGGAATGAATGAAGGAGTCCCATAAATCGTGAGCCATCTTGTGGCGGACAGAAGGCACCCCACACACGCCGCTATAACAAGGCCAGACCTCAATACTTCAGTGTGGTCTCTATAACGGCCTCCGGTTTAAGTCCGGATAAGCGATTATTTCGGATACTCGAGAATATCAAAGGGATGGGGGGGGGGAGGTTAGTGTTTATGTGCTACTCATCCTCCTAATTGACAGTACGGTTTAATACTAAGTGTAATAAGTACATTTCCTTACTGTCATACACAGTACATAATTGTACTTATGGGGCTGTTACATTTACCTCCCCATTTATTCTCCTCATTATCTGTTAAGACACTCAGAATTTTTGGATGAAGTTTTAAAGTTCAATTCGCTAAACACAATTTTTTTTTAATTATCAGGAATTTCTTTTTCAGTTTTATTAAACAATATATATATTATACAAAATCTGAAAATATCCTGAGTTACTTTGCAATTTATTGATATATTTTAGTTTTGTTTTATTAGTTTTATAAAACTGTAATATCAATATAGCTATAGGTGGTCCTAATTGTACTTAAGAAGCAATATTTATTTATTTATTTATTTATTTATTGTTTATATATATACAAGAAGGTACATTGGGTTTGTGAGAATACATTGAATAGTACAGTATTTACATTCTTGTAAAGCCACTAGTACGCGCAGCGTTTCGGGCAGGTCCTTAATCTAACAGATAATTTTAAGTAGGTAATTTCTATCAGAATTAATAAATGATAACAAATACATTGCAAGAGAAAAATGAGATGAGAGAGATAAGTAAGTATATTAAAGCACATTGGTATATTAAAGCTCTGATTGATTACATTGACAGCTTGATTGGTAATTTAAAACAAGATTAATAGACACCATACAGCAGATTGACAGCACATATAAGAGGACAGCAATGATCACAATGGTAAAGATAAAATGCTTATCTTCAAACACTAAGAAGGTTAGGTTAGGTCGTGGTTTTCTATTCATCTTTTCAGGTAAACTCAAATATTCACAATATATTTGACAGTACGGTTTAATACTAAGTGAAAATAAGTACAATTCCTGACTGCTATGAATAGTACATAATTGTACTTATTTGTGTTCTACATTTACCTCCCCATGTTTAGAGGCGGGGCTGTTTCACTTTCCAGAGCGAGCGGTCATTTGGTTAATGTTCTCTTAACCGGAGTAAGTGTTTATCCGGCCGCGGCCGCTCAGGGGTGTGATATCCGGATTTGTGGCTTGGGAGTTGCATGTTTTCAGTCATCTAATTCACGAGACATGTTCACCGGAAATGGGATCCGTAGTATGAGGTATGTGTTATGGGATATGTGGCTCACTTTGTTCCTGCAGTTGTTAGAGCATGTTGCACATGTTGTAGGTCCCTGGGAGGAGGAAGGAAGCTAGGCGAGGGTAAGAGAGGGGAGGCCAAGGTAAGGGAAGGGAGAGAAGGGTAAGGTATATAAGGGAAGTACAAGGGAGAGTGAGGGAAGGAGCAGGAGACATTGATAAGAGGCAGGGGCGGGAAGAGAAGATGAAGATGATGACGAGGGAATCTGAGAGAGTGAGTGCCACCAGAGATAACAAGGCTTTGTTAATGGAGAATGCCAGGCACTGTGCTGGGTGGAGACCTCCTCCTCACCCCATCACCCTTCCCCCCCCCCCTTCATCCTTGAACCGGTTAAGCTGGGTAGTTCATGCCAGGGGGGGTTGTCAAATTGAGTAGTTCGCTGTAATTGGGGCACGTATTTAAAAGATTACCCACAGAACTGGTCATTAATACCGAGCTTCGACATTTAAGACTGGTGTTGGACCTTTGACCTGGTGTGGACGCTTGTTAAGAGGATACTTAAGAGGGCTGGTGGTGTATTTAGTGTATACAGAATTTAGATACAGTATCTACAGGTGTACTACTGTATCCACTCATGTCTTTTGAGTGTATTCCTCATAATAATCCGAAGTTGACCAGTGCAGTCAGCTTAGTGTGTAAGTCACACTCACGCTGCGAGAGGGGAATCTTGATGTCTCATCTCTTAACACAAACTGTGTGAACCTTGTGTGTAAGGGGAGCCGGATACGTGCCGGGTGTACCTGTGGTCATATTCTGCGTATATCCGGCCTGAGGCGGGATGTTTAATGCTCTAAGAAATAAACGCATTCTTCTCTCTCTTCTCTCTCTCTCCCTACCCATACCAGTAATGGAGAGCAGTGACACTGGTCACTAGCTACCAACCAACTGAGCGGCTCTTCTGTGTGTGTACTGGAACAATATCTGACCTTCCTCCATAAGGAGGGTCACATTCCTTCAGCTAGGCAGAATTGGAAATGGGATTTGAGAGGTCTCTCTACCTCTTCCAATTAAACCCAGAGGCAAGAGCACTAGTCAGAGGGATAGAAGCCCTAAACAAGAATAACCTCAACAACAGAATATGCAGTCATAGTCAATAAAACATGTCTAAATAAAGACCCTGGATACAGTGTACACTAATTATCTATATCTATATTAATATATATATATATATATATACTATTATACTAATATAATATATATAACTGAAAACTCATACCCCCAGAAATGAATCGAACCCATTACGTCCCAAGCACCCAACTACTGGTATGTACAGGGACGCCTTAAACCACTTGACCATCACGACCGGACCGTAAGGAAGTGATAAGCCGAGGCATATCGAACCACTTCCCCGCCGGTACTCGGATGGTAATACTTGGGCATAGAATTTTAATCAAATCACCCATCTTTTTTGGGGCAACACGTGAGGGAACCCTAAACTGCAAACAAGGCCTGAATGGTCCCCAGGACTAGAGACAACTGAAAACTCACACCCCAGGAAGTGACTCTGGGGTGAGAAGAAGTTAATGAGAAGTTTATGAGGTGATTTGATAAATGGCTATGCCCAAGATTATCCATACGAGTGCCGGCGAGGGAAGTGGTTCATATAACCTCGGCTATCACTTCCTTATGTCCGGTCGTGATGGTCAAGTGGTTTAAAGCGTCCATCTGTACATACCAGTTGCGGTGCTCCTTGGAGTATGGGTTTCGAGGTCACTTCTGGGGTGTGAAGTTTTCAGTTGTATCTAGTCCTGGGGACCATTCAGGCTTGTTTGCATAATATAGATATATATATATGATCTATATATATATATTATATATATATATATGATATATATATATATATATGATAAATAGGGATAAATGAGGGACGAAGCACACACACAGAGGAATTAGATGTAATAGCCAGGTGGGCCTATTACTCCTAATAATCTTTTTAATTATTATTTATATATATTATATATTATATATATATATATATATATATATATAAATATATATATAGATATAATGTCCGTACCTAGTAGCCCAGAACGCCCTTCTCGGCCTACTATGTACGGCCCGATTTGCCTAATAGGCCGAGTGATTTCTTTATTTTCAATAAATTGGTTTCCAATAGTTTACTTGAAATATTTGTGTATATAATAATAAGAACATCAATTATTGACCTAGTTGTGTTAGTTTAGATTAGGCTAAGATAGGTTATGGTTAGGTTAGGTTAGAGTAGGGTTTGGTAGGTTCGGGTCATATATCTACCTTAGGTTTACCCATCAAAATTTGAACAAATGAAGTCATACATAAGGAAATGGATAGCTTATATCATTCATAAGAAAAAATTAGAAAAATATCTAAATTCAGGAAAACTTGGCGTATTAGGCCAATCGAAGCCCTTGCCATAGTAGGCCAAGAAACTGCGGTTCTGGCTACTAGGTACGACACATATATATTATAATATATATAGATATATGATATATATATATATATATATATATATTATATAGTGAGGTGGTTGATACAGCGTGTGCGTTCAGCTCAATAGTCTATAAAAAGCCCACAGTCATAAATATCGACAAAGACACACCGACAGATCTATAGACAACGCCAGAATTATTCTTCATTATTAATTAGGCGGCCAAACTGTTCCCGACATCCTGCACCCACCAATACAGTCATAACGACTGAACACCTGGAATACAAATGCCTCAAATTGGCTCCGATACTCTGAACACATCAGGCTGCCTCTCACCTGTCTTGTACTCATCTAGCTTAACAAATCCTCGTGTGATGTGAGCTTCAGCTCCCGAGTCCCGCCTCGAACAGGTATTCGATTGGAGAAACTGGTTCCCCGGAAGTTCATTTGGGTACTTAGTTCTTGGGTCAGCCCTGTGACCCGTGTGGCCCTCATGGGGGGGGGGGGTGGTGGTACCCCTGGACCTGAACTGTGGTTTCGTCGGGACTTTTCTTCCTTGTGCTTGGTGAAGATCAAAGCCACCACAAGAGGTGGCACGGGCATGAATAGCCCGTAAGTCTGTCTTCTCTACGTCAGGTGTATTATATAGGATTCATTATAGAGGATCAGATAATATAGGAATCATATAAGAAGAGGCTTATATAGTGTAAGATTATACAGTGTAGAGCATATAGTATAAGATTATCTAGTACTAATATATTATATAGGATTATATAGTATAGGATTATATAGCATAGAATTATATAGTATAGGATTATATAGTATGGATTTTTTTATGAGAGTATTGGATTATAGTAGTATTAGATTGTGAAATAGTAGAGGATTATATAGTATAGGATTATCATAGTATAGGATCAGATAGTATTTTATAGGATTACAAACTCATGCCACTTGGAGCCTAATCCGTTATCCCTCTCGCCCGATGTGCCATACCCATATAACAGCTTAGCATCTACTGTATAAAGCTAGAATTAGAATAATTATACAAATTTACTCGTAATTTATAGTTTTTTGTTTTGTGTTATTTGTAACCAGCGTGTGAACAGACAGCTGCCGAGGACGGCTCTCCCCCACTCCACTTCCAGATATTAATACAATTTTTGCTTAGTTTTCCCCCAAGTCTTTGAAAGCAAAGAAAAACATCACCAGTCAGTTTGGAAACCTAATCCAGTGATGCACATCAATAAACTTGCAACAGCTTGCTGCTGCCCCTTGCAGACCTGTTGCAGAGTCCTGCAAGGTTTGGGGAAGGGGGTACATGCAGTGTAGGTAAATAATGTTAAATGGTAAGCGTTGGGAAATAAGTGTATGGATTATATACAATATTCCTGTTTAAAACAGGTTAAAAACACGGCATGAGGTGAGCCATCCTGGGATACACTCAGATATAGGATTATTATCAGGATAGGATTAGTTTTATGTAAACTCCGGTGTAATCATTAATAGGGGAATATCGAGTATACAGTGGTTTAAGAGGTATACAATATAATAAACTTTTTTTTTTAAGTATTTTAAGCAATTATTACAGGAGGCGGAGAGTTTACTCAACTTTAGGGTTACCCACAAAACAGGATCCACAAATAGTTTTACATCCAGGATATCAACTACTCTCAACACAGAAACTTTGCGTTACCTTCCCATGCTGCCTTCCTAGTTTGTCTTGTTCAAGCCACAACAGTTTACTGTGCCCTGTAGTTTTCTCCCTCCCACTATACGGGACTTATCCATTATTTTTTAAAATACACAACAGAAAGAACAAGAGTAGAAATTCCCCCCGCATCAGAAACTTCCTCAAGAAAGGTAGATATGCGCCCAATATAAGGCTCCAGGCATCATTACTTTCTTCTTCAAGAAGACATCATTAAGCCCGTCATATCCCAGCATCCGCAAGCTTCCACTAAAAGGTAGATTAAGCGTATCAACTTAAAACATCAGTGTCAGTTTTACCAAGGTGGACAGCAACATGCTATGTATGATAGGCGTAAATGAGGCCGGTTATGGCTGGAAAGTATACCTTTGACCTCACCCAACCTTCTCTAACGATGACCTTAGTAAATAGGACATTTCTTGACGCCCTCCCCAAGAGAGTCAAGTTTTCCACAGTGTTAGATATCTTAAATGTTACGAGTGCAAGAAGGTAGATCCGTATCTCTCTCTCTATTGGTCCGCCCTGATCATTTCTGGTAGGTCCTAGTGTGACCGCGGTCCTTGTGTATCGTGGGTGACCCTCAGTTGTGCCTAGGTCCCGTAGGAGTCGTGCTCCGTACAGGACCCCGGCGGTGTTGTGCCTGGGTCCCGTAGGAGTCCTGCTCTGACAGGACCCCGGCGGCGCCTGGTGTGCCAGGGTCCCGTAGGATCGTGTCGTACTTGTTATAACATCTTGTTTGAACGCAGACAAGGACAAATGAGGGAGAAAAAGATGGAGATCACACAGGAAAAGGACTAACAAGGAAAACAAGCAGAGTTAAGAGCATGGGGGAGGAGCATGGTGTAGGAGCATGGGGAGGAGCATGGGGAAGGGTGGGACTCCTCAGCAAGGAAATATAAAAGGCACCAGGATCTCACCCTGTCACAAGATGCTCAACTAAATGGCGACCTTATCCGGAGTACATCTTATTCTCCAACCTTCGGCGAGGGCGAGTTGTGAGAGAGAGAGAGAAATATATATTTTTTTAAGAGAGAGAGAGAAGGAGGACGAGAGAGAGAGGGAGAGAGAGAGAGCGTATGAGAGAGAGAGAGAGAGAGAGAGAGAGAGAGAGAGGAGAGAGTGAGAGAGAGGGACGAAGAAAGAGTAAGAGAGAGACCGTCAGAACATATGAAGGAAAATTTGGAGACACAAATTTACTCCGTGGTACTGCTATCGAGATCTTCACTCAACATTATCTTTATTGGACAAGTTAGTGGAGTTTATTGGACCACAAACCTCACACATCTGCGAGTGAGAGGAGTGTGTGATTGTGAGAGGCGGTGGGTGTGTGCAGGATGGGAGTGTGGGGAGGGAGAAGGAGGGGTGTGGGAGAGGGAGGTGTGTTGGGAGAGGGAGGTGTGTGGGAGAGGGGAGGGTGTGGGAGAGGTGAAGGAGTGTGGAACAGGAGAGACAGCTTCGTCACCCACATTCCTACCATTATTATATACCGACACTCCCTCACAACCCACAAAGACCTACACAAACACATCTCCGCCCTATTCCGCCTTAACCAATCATAAATGACACGCCAATCACAGAGCACATCTTTATCTGCGCAGGAGACCTGAGATACCCTCAAGATGGGGGCGCCCGCACGCCTCTCTGGTCATCTTGGTGGACTAGCCGGGGAAGATCTGTGGATGCTTGTATGTGTGTATATCTATATATATATATATATATATATATATATAATATATATATACATATATATATATATATATATATATATATATATATACATATATATATATATATATATATATTATATACTATATATATATATATATATTATATACGTCTCTGGATGCTGTATATTTACACGTCTAATGTCCACTTAGGATGAGAGGCGCTGCCCAATAAGACTCGCCCCTCGGGGCAAAAATAAAAAAAAATTAAACCTATTGATTAGAGAGAGAGAGAGAGGAGAGAGAAAAAATAAAAAAAAACTGAAAAACATTTTTAATAATTATATATAAATATAAGTATAAAAAAAAAGAGAGAGAAAGAGAGAGAGAGAGACCGAAAAAAGCGAGAGGTCGAGACCGAGAGAGCA
>WNGS01059405.1:27406-39047 GCA_020271785.1 Procambarus virginalis
GTTAATGTTCTCTTAACCGGAGTAAGTGTTTATCCGGCCGCCGGCCGCTCAGGGGTGTGGATATCCGGATTTTGGCTTGGGAGTGGACATGTTTTCAGTCCATCTAATTCACGAGACATTTCACCCGGGAAAATGGGATCCGTAGTATGAGGTATGTGTTATGGGATATGTGGCTCACACTTAGTTCCTGCAGTTGTTTACTTACAACAACGGAAGTTCCGCGGGGCAGTTGTTAGAGCATGTTGCACATGTTGTAGGTCCCTGGGAGGCGGAAGGAAGCTAGGCGAGGGTAAGGGAGGGAAGGCCCCAACCGCCGCCTAAGGGGCAAGGGATAGAAGGGTAAGGTTATGGGAAGGGAAAGTACAAGGGAGAGAGTGAGGGAAAGGAGAGAAAGACATGAGAAGAGGCAGGGGCGGGAAAGAGAAGTGAAGATGATGATGGGGGAATCTGAGAGAGTGAGTGCCACCAAGAGATAACAAGGCTTTGTTAATGGAGAATGCCAGGCACTGTGCTGGGTGGAGACCTCCTCCTCACCCCATCACCCTCCCCCCCCGTTATCCTTGAACCGGTTAAGCTGGGTAGTTCATGCAAGGGGGGGTTGTCAAATTGAGTAGTTCGCTGTAATTGGGGCACGTATTTAAAAGATTACCACAGAAATGGTCATTAATACCGAGCCTCGACATTTAAGACTGGTGTTTGACCTTTGACCTGGTGTGGACGCTTGTTAAGAGGGTACTTAAGAGGGCTGGTGGTGTATTTAGTGTATACAGATAATTTAGATACAGTATCTACAGGTGTAGATACTGTATCCACTCATGTCTTTTGAGTGTATTCCTCATAATGCATCCGAAGTTGACCAGTGTAGTCAGCTTAGTGTGTAAGTCACACTCCACGCTGCGAGAAGGGGAATCTATGATGTCTCATCTCTTAACACAAACTGTGTGAACCTTGTGTGTAAGGGGAGCCGGATACGTGCCGGGTGTACCTGTGGTCATATTCTGCGTATATCCGGCCTGAGGCGGGATGTTTAAGCTCTAAGAAATAAAACGCATTCTTTCTCGGTCTCATTCTCCTCCTACCCATACCAGTAATGGAGAGCGTTGACACTAGTCACTAGCTACCAACCACTGAGCGGCTCTTCTTTGTGTGTACTGGAACAATATCTGCCTTCCTCCATAAGGAGGGTCACATTCCTTCAGCTAGGCAGAATTGGAAATGGAGTTGAGAGGTCCTCTTGGCTCTCTCGGTCTCGACCTCTCGCTTTTTCGGTCTCTCTCTCTCTCTCTCTCTCTCTCTCTCTCTCTCTCTCTCCTCTCTCTCTCTCTTTTGTTTTATTTTCTTTTTCAGTTTTTTTTTATTTTTTCTCTCTCCTCTCTCTCTCTCTCTAATCAAATAGGTTTAATTTTTTTTTAATTTTGGCCCGAGGGGCGAGTTGATTGGGCAGCGCCACTCATCCTGTGGACATGAGACGTGTAAATATACAGCATCCAGAGACGTGTATATATAGATAGATATTATAGAGGAGAGAGAGATGAGAATAGAGATAGAGAGATGCTATCTATGTGATATATCTCTATAATATATCTCTATATCTAGTCCTATATATCTATATATCTACTCTATATATATATATCTATATCTATATATATCCACACATACAACATCCACAGATCTTCCCCGGCTAGTCCCACCAAGATGACCAGAGAGGCGTGCGGGCGCCCCATCTTGGGGTATCTCAGGTCTCCTCGCAGATAAAGATGTGCGCTGTGATTGGCGTGTCATTTATGATTGGTTAAGGCGGAATAGGGCGGAGATGTGTTGTGTAGGTCTGTTGTGGGTGTGAGGAGGGTCGGTATAATAATGGGTAGGGAATTGGGGGACGAAGCTGGCTCTCCTGTTCCACACTCCTTCACCTCTCCCACACCTCCCGCTCCCACACACCTCCTCTCCCACACACCTCCCTCTCCCACACCCCGCCTTCTCCCCTCCCACACTCCCAATCCTGCACACACCCACCGCCTCTCACAATCACACACTCCCTCTCACTCGCAGATTGTGTGAGGTTTGTGGTCCAATAAACTCCACTAACTTGTCCAATAAAGATAATGTTGAGTGAAGATCTCGATAGCAGTACCACGGAGTAAATTTGTGTCTCCAAATTTTCCTTCATATGTTCTGCACGGTGCTCTATCTCTCTCTCTCTCTCTCTCCCTCTCTCTCTCTCTCTCTCTCTCTCTCTCTCTCTCTCTTCTCTCTCTCTCTCTCGCTCTCCTCTCTCTCTCTCTCTCTCTCTCTCTCTCTCACACTCGCCCTCGCCGAAGGTGGAGAATAAGATGTACTCCGGATAAGGTCGCCATTTAGTTGAGCATCTTGTGACAGGGTGAGATCCTGGTGCCTTTTATATTCCTTGCTGAGGAGTCCCACCCTTCCCCATGCTCCTCCCCCCATGCTCCTCCCATGCTCCTCCCCCATGCTCCTAACTCGTGCTTGTTTTCCTTGTAGTCCTTTTCCTGTGTGATTCTCCATCTTTTTCTCCCTCATTTGTCCTTGTCTGCGTTCAAACAAGATGTTATAACAAGTACGACACGATCCTACGGGACCCTGGCACACCAGGCGCCGCCGGGGTCCTGTACAGAGCAGGACTCCTACGGGACCCAGGCACAACACCGCCGGGGTCCTGTACGGAGCACGACTCCTACGGGACCTAGGCACAACTGAGGGTCACCCACGATACACAAGGACCGCGGTCACACTAGGACCTACCAGAAATGATCAGGGGCGGACAATAGAGAGAGAGATACGGATTCTAACCTCTTGCACTCGTAACATTTAAGATTATCTAACACTGTGGGAAACTTGACTCTCTTGGGGGAGGCGTCAAGAAATGTCCTGTATTACAAAGGTCATTCGTTAGAGAAGGTTGGTGAGGTCAAAGGTATACTTCAGCCATAACCGGCCTCATTTACGCCTATCATACATAGCATGTTCTGTCACCTGGTAAAACTGTCACTGATGTTTTAAGTTGATACGCTTAATCTACCTTTTAGTGGAAGCTTGCGGATGCTGGGATATGACGGGCTTAATGATGTCTTCTTGAAGAAGATTAATGATGCCTGGAGCTTAATTGGGCGCATTAATCTACCTTCTTGAGGAAGTTTATTGATGCGGGGGAATTTTCTACTCGTTCTTTCTTTGTGTATTTTAAAAATAATGGTAATTCCGTATTATGGGGGAGAAAACTACAGGGCCAGTAAACTGTTGTGGCTTGAACAAGACAAACTTATGAAGCAGCATGGGTAAGATAACGAAAAGTTTCTGTGTTGAGAGTAGTTGATATCCTGGATGGAAAACGATTTGTGGATCCTGTTTTGTGGGTAACCCTAAAGTTGAGTAAACTCTCCGCCTCCTGAATAATTGCTTAAAATACTTAAAAAAAAAAAGTTTATTATATTGTATACATCTTAAACCACTGTATACTCGATATTCCCCTTATTAATGATTACACCGGAGTTTACATAAAACTAATCCTATACTGTATAATCCTATATACTAGTGTTCACATGGCTCACCTCATGCCGTGTTTTTAACCTGTTTTAAACAGGAATATTGTATATAATCCTATACAATATTTCCCAAGCTTAACCATTTAACATTATTACCTTAACTGCATTTACCCCCTTCCCCAAACCTTGCAGGACTCTGCAACAGGTCTGCAAGGGGCAGCAGCAAGCTGTTGCAAGTTTATTGATGTGCATCAGCGGATTAGGTTTCCAAACTGACTGGTGATGTTTTTCTTTGCTTTTCAAAGACTTGGGGGAAAACTAAGCAAAAATTGTATTAATATCTGGAAGTGGAGTGGAGAGCCGTCCTCGGAGCTGTCGTTCACACGCTGGTTACAAATAAAAACAAAAAAACTATAAATTAAGAGTAAATTTGTATAATTATTCTAATTCTAGCTTTATACAGTAGATGCTAAGCTGTTTATATGGGTATGGCAGCATCGGGCGAGGGATAACGGTTAGGCCCAAGTGGCAGAGTTTGTAATCCTATAAAATACTATTTGATCCTATACTATATAATCCTAACTATATAATCCTATACATATAATCCTATACGAATAATCCTATACTATATAATCCAATACTATATAATCCTATACTATATAATTCTATCTGATATAATCCTATACTAATAATCCTATACTAATATATTATTATACTCATAATCTTATCCTATATGATCCCTACACTGTATAATCTTACACTATATAATCCTCTTCTATATGATCCTTATTATATTATCCTATACTATATAATCCTATATAATAAACCGGAGAAGAGAAGAAAGACTTACGGGCTATTCATGCCCGTGCCACCTCTTGTGGTGGCTTGATCTTCACCAATCACAAGGAAAAAAGTCCAGACGAAACCACAGTTCAGTCAGGTGTACACCAGAGGGCCACACGGTCACAGGGCTGACCCAGAACTAAGTACCCAAATGAACTTCCGGGGAAACAGTTCTCCAATCGAATAAATGTTGCGAGGCGGGACTCGGGAGCTGAAGCTCACATCACACGAGGATTTGTTAAGCTAGATGAGTACAGACAGGTGAGAGGCAGCCTGATGTGTTCAGAGTATCGGAGCCAATTGAGGCATTGTATTCCAGGTGTTCAGTCTTTAGACTTATTGGTGTGGTGCAGATGTCGGGAACAGTTGGCCGCCTAATTAATAATGAAGAATCATTCTGGCGTTGTCTATAGATCTGTCGGTGTCTTTGTCGAATTTATGACTGTGGGCTTTTTATAGACTATTGAGCTGACGCCACGTGTATCCACACATCACTATATATATAATATATATTATATATATATATATATATATATAATATATATTATATATATATATGTCGTACCTAGTAGCCACGAACGCAGTTCTTGGCCTACTATGCAAGGCTCGATTTGCCTAATAAGCCAAGTTTTCCTGAATTTATATATTTTTCTAATTTTTTTCTTATGAAATGATAAAGCTATCCATTTCCTTATGTATGACTTCATTTGTTCAAATTTGAGGTAAAACTAAGGTAGATATATGACCGAACCTAACCAACCCTACCTAACCTAACCTAACCTAACCTATCTAGCCTAATCTAAACTAACACAACTAGGTCAATAATTATGTTCTTATTTTAATATAACAATATTTATTCAAGTAAACTAATTGGAAACAATTTATTGAAAATAAAGAAAATCACTCGGCCTATTAGGCAAAGGGCCGTACATAGTAGGCCGAGAAGGGCGTTCTGGGCTACTAGGTACGACATATAATATATATATATATATAGATATATTATATATATAGATTATATATATAATATATATTATATAATATTTAACAAAGATTAATTAGGAGTAATAGGCCACCTGGCTATTACATCTAACTAATCTTTGTGTGTGCTTCGTCCCTCATTTATCCCTATGTATCATTATATATATATATATATATATATATATATATATCTATATATATATATATATATATATATATATATATATATGCAACAAGCCTGAATGGTCCCCAGGACTAGATACAACTGAAAAACTCACACCCCAGAAGTGACTCGAACCCATACTCCAAGGAGCAACGCAACTGGTATGTACAGGGACGCTTTAAACCACTTGACCATCACGACCGGACATAAGGAAGTGATAGCCGAGGTTATATGAACCACTTCCCCGCCGGCACTCGGATGGTAATCTTGGGCATAGCATTTTATCAAATCACCTCATTAAACTTCTCATTAACTTCTTCTCACCCCAGAGTCACTTCTGGGGTGTGAGTTTTCAGTTGTATCTAGTCCTGGGGACCATTCAGGCTTGTTTGCATTTGTGTTCCTCACGTGTTGCCCCAAAAAATGAGGTGATTTGATAAAATGCTATGCCCAAGATTACCATCCGAGTACCGGCGGGGAAGTGGTTCATATAGCCTCGGCTATCACTTCCTTATGTCCGGTCGTGATGGTCAAGTGGTTTAAGGCGTCCCTGTACATACCAGTTGCGTTGCTTGGGAGTATGGGTTCGAGTCACTTCTGGGGTGTGAGTTTTCAGTTATATATATATATATATATATATATATATATATATATATATATATATATATATATATAATTAGTGTACACTGGTATCAGGTTTTCATTTAGACATGTTTTATTGACTATGACTGCATATTCTGTGTTGATTATTTTCTTGTTTAGGGCTTCTATCCCTCTGACTAGTGCTCTTGCCTCTGGGTTTAATTGGAAGAGGATTTTCTCTAAATGTCATCTCGTTCCAGGTAAACTAAAAGAATAATTAAACTGTAGAATGTATTACACTAATTATAAATTTTCACGTTTCGAACCTACATGGTTCATTCTCAAGTGATGCGACTGTACTGGGCGCATTGGATTGATACCATTAGGGAGGTGAGGTACATAATACATAAAGGTGAGGAATATGGCATAAAGGGGGGGGGGTGAATAAGGTATAAATGGGGGGACATAAATGGTGAAGAATAAGGCAAAAAAAAAAGGGGAGGAAACATAAGTATTAATCAGGTTGTAGTGAGCGTAACATGTTGGGCAGTGTCTTCTATGTTGGCATCTTCGTGTTCCGGTCTTGTTCTTACTCTCATGGTGGGTTGTTTGGCTTTTAAATGAATGGCTTCAAGAATTTGTAACCTTCTTACCTGCTTGACGGGGCTCTGGGAGTTCTTCTACTCCTCTACTGACTTGTGGAGCTGTTGACTTCCTGCATCCTGAGTTTTGTCAATTATACAAGCATTTGTATTCAACATTTCTCGTGTTAGGGTGATGTCATGGGCTTGTCTCATGGGATATTTAGAATCACATGAGATCTAAAAATTACAGAACATGTATGGAACCTAACGAGAGACATGTTGATTACAAGTACTTAGTTGTAGTCATTGTAGTCAACGTCTGGTCATTACCATTAAGATGGTAATGACCAGACGTTACCAACCCAACACTAGAGATCTGTTAAGAAACAGAGTTACGTTACCAAGTACGCCATTTCCCACCTTCATCACACCGATGTTCACCGTTCACGCATGTTCATCTCAGTTGTTCAAATGTTCTTAAGGACTGGAACGTGGACTTGCCCTCCCCAGATGTCGCGTGTATCGGACTCCCAAGATGGCCGATACCGCCTAATCATTATAGCCTCAAACACAGGCTCGGCAATTATCGACCGTATTGCAATCTGAAATTAGTTTGCTTGGATCGTTGGGAAATTATTGCTGAATTGCCGTAGTATGCAAATTATCTCCAGTTTCTCCTCACCGCAGTAATTATAGATAATCCATAGCATAGATAATCTCTTGTTCACTGTGGGTTTTTTTTATGGGGGGGGGGGGTAAGTTGTCTGGGACAGTGGCCTGTGGTAAGTTGTCAAGGACAGTGGCCTATGGTAAGTTGTCAAGGACAGTGGCCTGTGGTAAGTTGTCTGGGACAGTGGCCTGTGGTAAGTTGTCAAGGACAGTGGCCTGTGGTAAGTTGTCAAGGACAGTGGCCTGTGGTAAGTTGTCTGGGACAGTGGCCTGTGGTAAGTTGTCAAGGACAGTGGCCTGTGGTAAGTTGTCAAGGACAGTGGCCTGTGGTAAGTTGTCAAGGACAGTGGCCTGTGGTAAGTTGTGTTGGCTTGTAACGTTTTTAAAACATTATTTTTACTAACCCACAATGGCGTCATTGTAGTGGTTCATTATTAATAATGCAAATCATAATTATAAATATAATTTCATTAATAATTATAATTCTAGAATTAATGATTACAATAAAAACAGGTGCATAACAAATATAAAATAATTGATAGTTGATGGTGTACTCTCAGTACTCTGGTGTTGATGGTGTACTCTCAGTACTCTGGTGCTGATGGTGTACTCTCTGTACTCTGGTGTTGATGGTGTACTCTCAGTACTGGGGTGCTGATGGTGTACTCTCAGTACTGTGGTGTTGATGGTGTACTCTCAGTACTGTGGTGCTGATGGTGTACTCTCAGTACTCTGGTGTTGATGGTGTACTCTCAGTACTCTGGTGTTGATGGTGTACTCTTAGTACTCTGGTGTTGATGGTGTACTCTCAGTACTGTGGTGCTGATGGTGTACTCTCAGTACTGTGGTGTTGATGGTGTACTCTCAGTACTCCGGTGTTGATGGTGTACTCTCAGTACTCTGGTGTTGATGGTGTACTCTCAGTACTCTGGTGCTGATGGTGTACTCTCAGTACTCTGGTGTTGATGGTGTA
Organism: Procambarus virginalis; assembly: GCA_020271785.1. Classification (NCBI taxonomy): domain Eukaryota; kingdom Metazoa; phylum Arthropoda; class Malacostraca; order Decapoda; family Cambaridae; genus Procambarus; species Procambarus virginalis. Next base: position 35,702 of record WNGS01059405.1, read on the forward strand.
CTCTCAGTACTGTGGTGTTGATGGTGTACTCTCTGTTCTCTGGTGCTGATGGTGTACTCTCAGTACTCTGGTGTTGATGGTGTACTCTTAGTACTCTGGTGTTGATGGTGTACTCTCTGTTCTCTGGTGCTGATGGTGTACTCTCAGTACTCTGGTGTTGATGGTGTACTCTCTGTACTCTGGTGCTGATGGTGTACTCTCTGTACTCTGGTGTTGATGGTGTACTCTCTGTACTCTGGTGCTGATGGTGTACTCTCTGTACTCTGGTGTTGAAGGTGTACTCTCTGTTCTCTGGTGCTGACGGTGTACTCTCTGTACCTATTTGTGAGTACAGGATCGAGCATTAGCTCTTGAACCCTGCCTTTCTAACCGCCCGTTACGCGGCTAATCCCGCACTGATTACGGGGCTATTCATGCCCGTGCCGCCACCTGGGTGCCTTAATCTCCACCAGACAATGAACTTGTAACCCTTCGAACTCTGCCTTTGACAATGTTAACTAGTGTTAACGAAACTCATCTCTTAGCGTGAAGCCTTAATACAATTTGAAAAGTAACTTTTGTAGAGTTAATTTTGTCAAGTTCCTTCTCAAGTGAAGAAAAACGTATGAAAAATAGAGAAGATTCGGACTAGATTTATTGATCTGACACTATCTGCCACAATCAATAATATATTAACGCATTTGACTACATTGATGCAGCTGCTCTAGATGATATGAAGGGTCGCAGGTTCAAGTACTGTGACAATAAGATTCATTTCAGAAGGATGGGGAGTAGCTTAGGCTGTTTCGTCCCTCCTCTACTTCAGGTCCCTCATGGGGGCTCACAAGACCAGTCAGTACAAATCCACAAATCACAGGCACAAAACTCATATTTTACATTGCACATTAAACTAGTCAACACTGCGTTTAAGTGTTACACACTTGAGACAAATTGCTTGTAGCTCCTAAGTATTCTGTCTATCATACCATTATCATACATCCGAACAATTTGATGTTGTACACTACTTATTTCCTTATTTCTATAGTTATCAATAAGTTGACACTAATACATAATGACCTAAGGTCTGGGCGTGCGGCATACTACATAATTTACACTCCTTATCTTTTGGCTAAGCCAAATATCCCCAGTTTGCTAACTATAGGTAGTAACTAAGTGATTGTAACCTATCCACCGCTGCCCACTGGATGGGGGGCGGTGTGCAGGACAAATTTATCAATTGTGACACTAGCTCTCCACATATGTCAGTTGCTTAATTTAGAACCTGTACTTGTGATCGATCTCGAACCCATTGATGATGTGACGACTTGTACTGAATTTTGTAACTAGCTCATCAAGATTGTAACTTGCTTAGCTAAATGAATTGTGGGGTTCAGTCCCTGAGCCCATTATGTGCCTCTGTAACCCTTTCCACTACCGCCCACAAGATAGGTATGGGGTGCATAATAAATGAACTAAACTAACTTATCTTTTTCACTGACATCAACACCGTATTGCCAAATATATTTGTATCCTACTCTTAATATCATGTAAATTGAGTACTTCCAAGTAGAGTTTCCTCTACCATAAGTGAAGGATGAATTTGTGTTTATTATTGCATAAAGTTAAGACTGTCACTGCTGTCTACCATTGCCGTTCTCTTAACTGTTTACTCGTCCTCCTGCATCATCTTGATTCTTGTCTTTATTTGGTTCAAGAAAAATTTCCCGAGGCTGTCTTCACTATCACACCAACTGTCTCATTCAACAATATTCCCACGTGTGAAGGAATCCACATGAATCTTAATTTATACACATTTTTTGTTAATGTCTAAATATTCTCTCTACACTCGATCACAATATGCTGACATCATTACTCTTAGAGATCACACTAACGTGATGCATCAAATGACCTTAATCGACTGAGCTACGACAGGGTAAAAAGCAGTGTCTGGGATGCTCCCGGACGCAGGTTCGAATCCTCGTCACGGCCCTTGTGGATTTGTTCACAATATACTGATATACTGGTCGTCTGCTATTTAAAGACTCCAACGCTCCTCTACTGTCTATAAAACAGGCATATTTACCACATTTGACTACTTCCTTTAAGCCTGCTAATACAGCTTGGAGTTAAGCCTGCGTTAAGGAGCCATTGTCAGTTAAGCGGCGTCCAATGACAGTAGCTACGGTGCCGATGATAGTGAACAGTGCGCCAAGAGATAGAATTAACAAAACAAATCCCATCTCACAGTGATACAGGGACATGTGATCAGTCGTCTGCACTGGCAAACATTAGATACATTATGAGGAAATCCTGAAGAATAGAGAGTTAATAAAGTGACTGGAAAGCTCCAAGTAGCTCATACCGGCAGGTGTGAAAGGTTTAATGACTGGACATTCAATAGTGTAGTGTGTGAGGTCTTATTATAAACACCTGAAACACAAAAAGTATCGGAGAAACGGAAGCCTTAATATTATGGAAATTTACTCAGGCTTTTAAAGGGTTAGTCAGATTGGATTTTGTATAAAAGAATTGCCATCGTCATCACATAATGTTTCACTACATATCAAGAATAAAAAAAAAGTCGAGTCATAATTTAGGAGGCAAAATTCGCCATGGGGGTCGCTTTGCCACCGTGCCAGGTGACATTAACTTTAATAATGCCAACCTCGACCCGACGACTCTGGACACGTACCCACAGCAAATAAATGTGCAAAATTGGGTGAGGCTAGCCCCAGGCATCTGACCTTCAACTTCCTCCAGACACATTCCAGTTTACATAGAGACAGACCTGGAAGCAATTAGTTGGTAGCGGCCAGGTGGTAAAGCTGTTGGAGACGGTGCAGGAGGAACCACGTCTCTGGTGAAGAGCTCAGTCATCTTTTTTCTTAATTTACTGCATGACAAATGAAGGAACGAAGCGGGAAATTATAATTAAAAAGTAAATGCTTTAAGCTTCGTTGGTTTAAAATTTAGGAGTATATATATATATATATATATATATATATTATATATATATATATATATATATATATATATATATATATATATATATATATATTTGTGTGTAATATCTGCTGATCACCGGCATTATGCACTGAAATAACAGTTCATTTCGTTACATAATATAAGATTATAATATTAACTAATTTACGTAAAATATGAGAGGGGGTAAAATTATGATCGCTAGCTCGTTAGTGATATTGATGAGCTGTGTTAACTACCTGTCAGGTTAATGGGTGTTATATATCGTGGTGAGTGTGGCAGGTGACTAGTGACCCTGGTGAGTGTTGGTGACACACTCACAAGTTTCCCATAAACATTTATCTTCACACACACACACACACACACACACACACACAACACACAC
>WNGS01059408.1:0-24963 GCA_020271785.1 Procambarus virginalis
TTTCTTCGCATCTGTGTTTAGCCAGTTATATCTATGACCTCTTGTTCTTGAAGTTCCAGGTCTCAGGAAATCTTTCCTGTCGATTTTATCAATTCCTGTTACTATTTTGTATGTAGTGATCATATCACCTCTTTTTCTTCTGTCTTCTAGTTTTGGCATATTTAATGCTTCTAACCTTTCCTCGTAGCTCTTACCCTTCAGTTCTGGGAGCCACTTAGTAGCATGTCTTTGCACCTTTCCAGTTTGTGATGCTTCTTAAGATATGGGCACCAAACAACAGCTGCATATTCTAGCTTTGGCCTAACAAAAGTCATGAACAATTTCTTTAGTATATCGCCATCCATGTATTAAAAGCAATTCTGAAGTTAGAAAGCATAGCATAGGCTCCTTGCACAATATTCTTTATGTGGTCCTCAGGTGATAGTTTTCTATCTAGAACCACCCCTAGATCTCTTTCTTTATCAGAGTTCTTTAAAGATTTCTCACATAATATATAGGTTGTGTGGGGTCTATGTTCTCCTATTCCACATTCCATAACATGACATTTATTAACATTAAATTCCATTTGCCAAGTGGTGCTCCATATACTTATTTTATCCAGGTCTTCTTGAAGGGCATGACAATCATCTAAATTTCTTATCCTTCCTATTATCTTAGCATCATCAGCAAACATGTTCATATAATTCTGTATACCAACTGGTAGATCATTTATGTAGACAATAAACATCACTGGTGCAAGAACTGAACCCTGTGGTACTCCACTTGTGACATTTCTCCAGTCCGATACATTGCCTCTGATCACAGCCCTCATTTTTCTATCAGTCAGAAAATTTTTCATCCATGTTAGAAGCGTACCTGTCACTCCTCCAATATTTTCCAGTTTCCAGAACAACCTCTTATGTGGAACTCTGTCGAAAGCCTTTTTTAGGTCCAGATAGATGCAGTCAGCCCAACCATCTCTTTCCTGTAATATCTCTGTTGCTCGATCATAAAAACTGAGTAAATTCGATACACAGGATCTACCAGATCGAAAACCATACTGTCTGTCTGATATTATATCATTTCTCTCCAGGTGTGCTACCCATTTAGTTTTAATTATTTTTTCCAATATTTTGACTATTACACTTGTCAATGATACCGGTCTATAATTAAGGGGGTCTTCCCTGCTTCCACTTTGTAAATTGGAACTATGTTAGCCTTTTTCCACACATCAGCTACAACTCCTGTAAACAGGGATGCCTGAAAGATCAGTTGAAGAGGGATGCTGAGCTCAGGTGCACATTCTCTCAGAACCCATGGTGAAACTCCATCTGGACCAACTGCTTTGTTCTTATTTAGCTCTTTGAGCATTTTTCCACTTCGTCTCTAGACACCTCTATGTGCTCTATGTTGTTCTCTGGAATTCTTATTGTATCTGGTTCCCTGAAGATTTCATTTTGTACAAACACACTTTGGAACTTTTCGTTTAATGTTTCACACATTTCCTTTTCATTTTCCGTGAATCTATTTCCCATTTTCAACCTCTGAATATTATCCTTTACCTGCAATTTGTTGTTTATGAATTTATAGAATAGACCTGGTTCTGTTTTACATTTGTCTGCAATCCCTTTTTCAAAATTTCTTTCTGCCTCTCTCCTCACTGCCGTGTAGTTGTTTCTCGCATCTTTGTATCGCTGGTATGTTTGGGGGTTTGGCCTCTTCCTGTATTGATTCCATTTTGTGTCTTTTGGTCTCTGGCCCTCTCGCACTTTCTGTCGAACCAATCCTGTTTCCTAGTTCTGCTTCTCTGTTTTGGTATAAATTTTTTTGTGCCTTTATCATATATTTCACAAAACTTGACATACATCTCATTCACTTCCTTGCCTAGCAACAAGTCTGTCCAATTATACTCCCTAAAAAATTTCTAAGGTTGCCATAATGTCCTCTCCTAAAGTCAGGTTTTTCAATTGCATCGACCATCATATTTTCTTCCAGATTATAACGCATTGCATACTTTATCCCCAAAAGACATGGTCACTTTTACCCAAGGGAGGAAGGTACTGAATGTCAAATATTTCTTCCTCCTTCCTGGTAAATATCAAATCTAGCATGGAGGGAACGTCCCTTCCCTCATCCTCGTAGCTTGTTTAACATGTTGATACAAGAATGTTTCCAGGATGAGGTCTACAAATTTACAGGTCCAGAAATCTTCTGTTTTAGCTTCATATGCTTCCCAGTCTATGGATTTCAAGTTGAAGTCGCCGACTATCAACAGTCGTGAACTATCGTTATCCGCTCTCGCTATGATCTCTCTCATTATCGTTATAAGACCTTCTCGTTTACTATCTAGCTCCTCCTTTGACCATGTGCTGCTTAGCGGTGGACTATATGCATTTATGATCACTAGTTTATCATCCTCATGGCAGATCTCTAGTGCTATTATGTCAACTTCTTGTGGATTGGTAGTCATTATTTCGTTCACCTTTAGGTGTTCTTTCACCAGCACAGCAACGCCACCGCCTTTCCTAATTTTTCTGTCCCGTCTCCAAATTGAGTAGCCCCTTGGGAATATGACCTCATTTAAAATAACATCTTCAAGTTTTGTCTCCGTGAGTGCAACAATGTCTGGTGTCTGCAGCTGTATTATATCACTTAACTCCAGTATCTTTGACCTTACTCCATCTATGTTGGTGTATGCAATCTTCAGGAACTTGTTCCCCCTCTTCTTATTTTTCACTCCCCCTTTCTCTAATGATTTTGTTGGTTTGCTTTTATGTACCACTTTACTGGTCTGCCTACCCCTATCACTTTGTAGAAAAAAGAATTGATTTCTTCTTCATTCCTGCTCTCATTTAAACGTTTTGCCTCGGCGAGGTTCAGTTTCAGCTTCTCTCTATCTTCTTTTGAAAGATCTCGTCTTAACGACCACCCTTCCCATCCTCAACGCTTTGTAATTTTCTGGCATTCCTTAGTACTTCTTCCATCTGTTTGGCACCGTTTAGGGTGATCCTCAAAGGTCGATCTTTCCCTTTTACATATCTGCCTATTCTCCTGTAGTCGCACACATTCTCTTTGGTTGTAAGACCTTCCACGAGGCCAACAATTTTATCTACTACTTTTGCTTCTTCTACAGCTCTTTCTGACCTAGATGTTATCTCCTTTTCTTTGCAGCCAAAAATGATCAGGGACTTACTCCGATCAACTGTGTTTTGCACCAACTTCGGGTTAGATGCCAATTCTTTTCTCACTTCTAGCCTAATGTTTGTTTTATCTTGGTTGCTGCAGTGTTTGACTTCCTTTACTGCTTCTTCTATTTTTTCCTTGTCCTTGGCCACTTGTGCATAGGTGAGTTGCATATCTTTCTTGCACTGTTCTATTCCCTGTGTAACTTCCTCCATCTGTGCTGACAAAAGCTGTTTCTCCTGTTGAATTTCCTTACCTAACCTATTGTAGTCATTTGTGTTTAAATTTACTTTAACTTCTTCCAAAGCTATTTTTAAGAGACTATTTTCTTCTTCCATGGCTTTGCAATTTGTTTCCAATTTAATCTTATCCTTGCACAAGTCTTTCACTACACCCTCAAGACATACAACTTTGCTATTTAAATGGTCATTACTTTCTTTCAATTTACTAATTAATTCTATATGAGAGGTCACTATAGTATCTAATTTTGCCAACTTGTTGTATAGACTGGTTATCTCAATGCTTTCTTCACTGAAACCATCAAAATCAAGCTCTGTTGTGTATTTCCTCTTGCCACCGGCGGCCATCTTGAATGCTGTTCTCTGCACTGTAAACACTAGGGCAACTTTTTCTCATCCAATTTTTTCACTTCCCTTGGCACATTCCTGTTATCTCACCTATTTTTCAAAAGCACTATACCTTTATGTTGTCTGGGACACCACTCACTATCATCATCCTGTACTACAACACTTAGGATTGTTGAAATAAGCTGGAGCTCCTCTTGTCTGCCTCCTGGGATAGAACTTGGGATATATAGGTGCACCCCATCACGAGCATACATTTCATTCCTTCCATAGAAGTGTTCCCAGTTGTCTATGAAAGATATTGCATTTGATTTGCAATATCTTTCCAGCCGGCAATTGACACCAAGTGCCCTCGACATCCATTCATTTCCCACTCCCTTTCTTGGAAGAATGCCACATATGATCGGGATTCCTCCCTTGCTCCTAACTAATTCTATTGCTGTCTTGAATCTTTGTATTAGTTCCTCACTCCTAACTCGCCCAACATCATTACCCCCTGCACTTAAACAAATAATGGGTTTGTTCCCATTTCCCTTCATAATATCATTCATGTTTCCAACAATATCACCAATTCCAGCTCCTGGATAGCACACCCTTAACCTGTTACCCCTATCTCTGGCACAAAACGTTGTCTAAATATCTCACCTGAGAATCTCCCACAACCAAAATTCGCTTCGATTCTCCCTTTTCCTTTCGAGCAGTTTGAGGGACCTGCGTTTCAATGCTCCTCGTTGCTTTGCCTTTGGCTCCTCGTTGTGCAACAGGTTCACCACAGCACTCGTCCTCTAACACATCAAATGCGTTAGAAGTCCTTAGGCTAGGTGTCGGTTTTGCCAAGGTCTTCTTAAGACCCCTGTCTTTTACCACTTGCCAAGACGAGGTCTCCTCCTTTGTTTCTTCCTGACGTTGCTTCAGCTGTCGTACCTCCTCCCGTAGCGAATCCAGCTCTGTCCTCAGAGCTCCAACAAGATTCACCAGTTCCTTTACTAATCCTTCCATTATTGCTGTAATAATATTACTACAATCGGAGCTCCAGCTAACACAACCTCTCACTGTGAACACAACCTCTCACTGTGTGTGAGAGGTTGTTCACAGTGAGACACAACCTCAAACCTTTAGGATTTGTCTTTGCTTGCTCTGCTATTCGAACTTCATAGTTTCTTTTGCTTTCCTTATATCTTTTTTAGTATTTCTAACCAGTTGTACGAATTCCTGTTCTAAACTGATTTCCCCGTTCTTAACACTTTTGCCTTATCGGTGAACTGAAAAAAAATTACCATATGTGCTTTCGGCGTTTCGCGCGCCTAAGCGGTAAGACCGAAAAGTGTATACTCTTTTTACTGTCCTGACACTAATTGTAGCCGTTGGTATTTAAATTGGTATCACTGTGTTTGCAATAGAATTGTCTATAAGAACGTACCTATAAAATGCCGCCAAATCATAAGGCATATCAACACCAAATAAAAAACTATTGACATCACTTGCCGAGAGCTCCAAACAGCAACAAAATGTTTCCACTTTCTTAATGGTTGTGAAGCCCACAGTTGTCCTACATCATTAATGTTGGTATCATTGGAATCACAATAAAATTCTCTATACGGACATATGCATATAAATATAGAATCAATGTCGCAACCGACCCACAAGACCCACGGCGGCATATCGGTGAAACCGCATCGAAAAGTGTATATTCAATTCACTGTCCTGACATTATTTTTGGATGTACATATTTAATTTTTGTACCAATGTGTTCGCAATAGAATGTTCTAGAAGAACATAAGTATAAACCGTCACATAAGGATGCGTTCGATCGGCAACAAATATAAAAACTACGTCGATCATACTCGTCGTGTCAATAATACAATTGTTTTACCACGATGATTCACTGCCATGCCGTTTTCTTTAATAAGCTCTTCGGTTATTAAAAAAAACGTAAATTTCAAGGCGAACATTTCTAAACTATCCCCCAACAAAATCGGATAGAAAATGGAATTTATACAAATATTTTATCGTTCGACGCAGGCGTCCGTCCAAATATCAGAACCGTGAGAAAAATAGTGGACAAATAGTGATGAATGTAGATAATAGAGAACTATTAGCTGAATATCAAATAAATGGATTTAAACTATTTCACACAGATAGATATATTAGACGAGGAGGTGGAGTAGCCATATACGTTAGGGACAATTTGAAATGTAGTCTCAAAGAGGGAATCAAAACTGAGCCACACACAGAAACCATTTGGATAGAATTAAACGAAAAAGCAAATAATATTATAATCGGAGTTATATATAGGCCACCAAATTTAGACAGAATGGAAGCAAAGCATCTATGGGATGAAATATCTAGAGCATCTAGATCTACAGTATTTATGTCATGGGTGACTTTAATTTTGGTGGAATAAACTGGTTGAACAAAACAGGGAATAGTGAAGCAGAAGATTTTCTAGAACTAATTGACGATTGCTTTCTTACGCAACACATTAAGGAACCAACACGGGAAAATATATTTTAGATTTAGTGTTAACTAGTCAGTCAGGTGCTGTCACAGTGAGAGGTTGTGTTAGCTGGAGCTCCGAGTGAAGCAATATTATTCAGCAATAATGGAGGGTTTGGTGAGGGAGTTGGTGAGTCTGGTTGGAGCTCTGAGGACAGAGCTGGATTCGTTGCGGGAGGAGGTAAGGCAGCTTAAACAACGACAGGATAAAGCAAAGGAGGAGACCGGCATTAGGGAGACCCCGTCTTGGCATATTGTAAAAGACAGGGGTCTTAAGAAGACCTTGGCAAAAAAGACACCTAATACCATAAAGATTACAAACGCATTTGATGTGTTGGAGGACGAGTGCTGTGGTGAACCTATGGTTCAGCGTGGAGGTAAGGGCATAGCGGCGAGGAACATTGAAGCGCGGGTCCCTCAAAGTGCCCCAAGAGAAAAGGGAGGATCGAAGCGAATTTTGGTTGTGGGAGATTCCCAGGTGAGGTATTTGGACAGAACGTTTTGTGCCAGAGATAAAGGGAACAGATTAAGGGTTTGCTATCCTGGAGCTGGTATTGGTGATATTGTTGGAAACATGAAAGATATTATGACGGGAAATGGGAACAAACCCATTATTTGTATTAGTGCAGGGGGTAATGATGTTGGGAGAGTTAGAAGTGAGGAACTAATACAGAAATTCAAGACAGCAATAGAATTAGTTAGGAGCAAGGGAGGAATCCCGATCATATGTGGCATTCTTCCAAGAAAGGGAGTGGGAAATGAATGGATGTCGAGGGCACTTGGTGTCAATTGCAGGCTGGAAAGATATTGCAAATCTAATGCAATATCTTATATAGACAACTGGGAACACTTCTATGGAAGAAATGAAATGTATGCTCGGGATGGGGTGCATCTATCGAGAGCTGGGGTTGTTGCTGTTGCAAACTCGTTGGAAGAAGTGGTTAGAGGTGTTTGTTTGGGTTTAAACTGTTAGTAGATAGAGGTATGGGAATTGATTTGGAGGAAGGATGTAATAAAAGTATGTGTTTGCGGGAGAAAGGAATTGGCAAAATGATCAGGGAAAGAGAAGGGCCTCAAAATAACAATTCACTTAGGGTATATTACACAAACAGTAGAAGTCTAAGAAATAAAATTAACGAATTAAATGCTCTTGTCTGCACAGAAAAAATAGATATTATTGCACTTACCGAAACGTGGATGAATGTTGATAATAGAGAACTATTAGCTGAATATCAAATAAATGGATTTAAACTATTTCACACAGATAGATATATTAGACGAGGAGGTGGAGTAGCCATATACGTTAGGGACAATTTGAAATGTAGTCTCAAAGAGGGAATCAAAACTGAGCCACACACAGAAACTATTTGGATAGAATTAAACGAAAAAGCAAATAATATTATATTAGGAGTTATATATAGGCCACCAAATTTAGACAGAATGGAAGCAAAGCATCTATGGGATGAAATATCTAGGGCATCTAGATCTAACAGTATTTATGTCATGGGTGACTTTAATTTTAGTGGAATAAACTGGTTGAACAAAACAGGGAATAGTGAAGCAGAAGATTTTCTAGAATTAATTGACGATTGCTTTCTTACGCAACACATTAAGGAACCAACACGGGAAAATAATATTTTAGATTTAGTGTTAACTAACAGGGAAACACAAATTAATGACATCGAAATAGGGAGTGAGCTAGGGAACAGTGATCACAAAGAAATCAGATTTAGCATAGAATGGAATAGACCTGTAGGAGAAAATTCTGTTAAAGTGCCAGATTTTCGAAAAGCTGATTTTAATAGCCTAAGAAATTTTTTGGGTCAAATTGATTGGAAAGTCTTGGGTATGGGGTGTGGGCCGGTCTTGGAGCGAGACATGAACCCAGCGATAGGTGATGTAAATGGGGATTTCGATGTGGATTCAATATATAACTTATTTAAGAATATTCTAAACAAAGCACAGGAACGTAGTATACCACACAAATTGAATAGATCGATTACTAATGACCCAAAGTGGATAACAAAGAATTTGAAGAATCTTATAGGTAAAAAGAGAGCTTGGTACAAAAGGATTAAAAATGGGGAGGTCACTTTAGAACAGGAATTCGTACAACTGGTTAAAAATGTTAAAAAAGAGATAAGGAAAGCAAAAAGAAACTATGAAGTTCGTATAGCAGGGCAAGCAAAGACAAATCCTAAAGGTTTTTTTCAGTTATATCGAACTAAGACTAGGGAAAGGATAGGTCCATTAAAAACTGAGACAGGTCAAATAACAGATAGTGATGAAGAGATGAGTAGTATTTTTAATAAATATTTTGTATCTGTATTTACTAAAGAGGAACTTAACAATATGCCTTCAGCCGAACAAGTCTATGTGGGTGGGGACGAGGACAGGTTGACGAGTTTAGCAGTTACCAGGGAGGATGTTCTTAAACAAATAGTAAAACTCAAACCAAACAAATCCCCAGGGCCGGATGAAGTGTTTGCCAGGGTGCTGAAAGAATGCAAAGAGGAGCTTTGTGACCCACTGTCAATCATATTTAATAAATCAATAGAGTCAGGCAGAGTGCCAGAGTTTTGGAAAGTTGCTAATGTGATACCAGTTTTTAAGAAAGGAGATAGATCACTTGCGTCTAACTATCGACCAATTAGCCTAACGTCTATTGTGGGAAAGTTACTCGAATCTATAATAGCAAATAAAATTCGTCTTCATCTTGAAAAACATAAATTAATAATTGAGTCGCAACATGGTTTTATAAATGGCCGTTCATGTTTAACAAATTTGTTATCTTTTTATTCTAGCATAGTTGAGGCAGTTGATAGTGGTAAGGATTGTGATGTTGTGTACCTTGACTTTAGCAAAGCTTTCGATACAGTGCCACATGAAAGACTGATTAAAAAGATAGAGGCTCATGGTATTGGGGGTGCTATATTAAGCTGGATTAGGGCATGGCTATACCAAAGGAAACAGAGAGTTAGTATAAATGGAGTCAAGTCAGAGTGGGAAAATGTTGTAAGTGGAGTGCCTCAAGGCTCTGTCTTGGGACCTCTGTTGTTTATAATATATATAAATGATTTAGATTCAGGTTTGAGTAGCAACATTTGCAAATTTGCCGATGATACGAAAATCGGTAGGGAAATTAATTCGGAGGAGGACTCACTATCACTTCAAGTTGATCTAGATAGGGTTTTGAAATGGTCAAAGGACTGGCAGATGCAGTTTAATGCTGATAAATGTAAAGTTCTGAGGCTAGGTAATGATGATAGAGTTACAAGATACGAGCTAGATGGTGTTGAGATTGCGAAGTCGGATTGCGAAAGGGATCTGGGAGTTATAATTAGTAAGAATTTAAAACAAAAGGATCAATGCATAAATGTTCGTAATAAGGCAAATAGGACACTCGGATTTATTAATCGCAGCGTAAGTAACAAGACACCTGGTGTGGTTCTCAAGCTATATCTTGCTCTGGTTAGGCCCCATTTAGATTATGCAGTTCAGTTTTGGTCGCCATATTATAGAATGGATATAAATTCACTTGAACGTGTCCAGCGTAGGATGACTAAGTTAATTCCCCAAATTAGAAATCTTTCATATGAAGAAAGATTAACAAAGCTTAATTTGCATTCACTGGAAAGGCGAAGAGTTAGGGGTGACATGATAGAGGTTTACAAGTGGATGAATGGACATAACAAAGGGGATATTAATAGGGTATTGAAAGTATCAACACAGGACAGAACGCGAAACAATGGGTATAAATTGGATAAGTTTAGATTTAGGAAAGACTTGGGTAAATACTGGTTCAGTAACAGGGTTGTTGATTTGTGGAACCAATTGCCGCGTAACATTGTGGAGGTGGGGTCCCTCGATTGTTTCAAGCATGGGTTGGACATGTATATGAGTGGGATTGGGTGGTTATAAATAGGAGCTGCCTCGTATGGGCCAATAGGCCTTCTGCAGTTGCCTTTGTTCTTATGTTCTTATGTTCTTAAATCCTAAAGGGTTTTTTCAGTTATATCGAACTAAGACTAGGGAAAGGATAGGTCCATTAAAAACTGAGACAGGTCAAATAACAGATAGTGATGAAGAGATGAGTAGTATTTTTAATAAATATTTTGTATCTGTATTTACTAAAGAGGAACTTAACAATATGCCTTCAGCCCAACAAGTCTATGTGGGTGGGGACGAGGACAGGTTGACGAGTTTAGCAGTTACCAGGGAGGATGTTCTTAAACAAATAGTAAAACTCAAACCAAACAAATCCCCAGGGCCGGATGAAGTGTTTGCCAGAGTGCTGAAAGAATGCAAAGAGGAGCTTTGTGACCCACTGTCAATCATATTTAATAAATCAATAGAGTCAGGCAGAGTGCCAGAGTTTTGGAAAGTTGCTAATGTGATACCAGTTTTTAAGAAAGGAGATAGATCACTTGCGTCTAACTATCGACCAATTAGCCTAACGTCTATTGTGGGAAAGTTACTCGAATCTATAATAGCAAATAAAATTCGTCTTCATCTTGAAAAACATAAATTAATAATTGAGTCGCAACATGGTTTTATAAATGGCCGTTCATGTTTAACAAATTTGTTATCTTTTTATTCTAGCATAGTTGAGGCAGTTGATAGTGGTAAGGATTGTGATGTTGTGTACCTTGACTTTAGCAAAGCTTTCGATACAGTGCCACATGAAAGACTGATTAAAAAGATAGAGGCTCATGGTATTGGGGGTGCTATATTAAGCTGGATTAGGGCATGGCTATACCAAAGGAAACAGAGAGTTAGTATAAATGGAGTCAAGTCAGAGTGGGAAAATGTTGTAAGTGGAGTGCCTCAAGGCTCTGTCTTGGGACCTCTGTTGTTTATAATATATATAAATGATTTAGATTCAGGTTTGAGTAGCAACATTTGCAAATTTGCCGATGATACGAAAATCGGTAGGGAAATTAATTCGGAGGAGGACTCACTATCACTTCAAGTTGATCTAGATAGGGTTTTGAAATGGTCAAAGGACTGGCAGATGCAGTTTAATGCTGATAAATGTAAAGTTCTGAGGCTAGGTAATGATGATAGAGTTACAAGATACGAGCTAGATGGTGTTGAGATTGCGAAGTCGGATTGCGAAAGGGATCTGGGAGTTATAATTAGTAAGAATTTAAAACAAAAGGATCAATGCATAAATGTTCGTAATAAGGCAAATAGGACACTCGGATTTATTAATCGCAGCGTAAGTAACAAGACACCTGGTGTGGTTCTCAAGCTATATCTTGCTCTGGTTAGGCCCCATTTAGATTATGCAGTTCAGTTTTGGTCGCCATATTATAGAATGGATATAAATTCACTTGAACGTGTCCAGCGTAGGATGACTAAGTTAATTCCCCAAATTAGAAATCTTTCATATGAAGAAAGATTAACAAAGCTTAATTTGCATTCACTGGAAAGGCGAAGAGTTAGGGGTGACATGATAGAGGTTTACAAGTGGATGAATGGACATAACAAAGGGGATATTAATAGGGTATTGAAAGTATCAACACAGGACAGAACGCGAAACAATGGGTATAAATTGGATAAGTTTAGATTTAGGAAAGACTTGGGTAAATACTGGTTCAGTAACAGGGTTGTTGATTTGTGGAACCAATTGCCGCGTAACATTGTGGAGGTGGGGTCCCTCGATTGTTTCAAGCATGGGTTGGACATGTATATGAGTGGGATTGGGTGGTTATAAATAGGAGCTGCCTCGTATGGGCCAATAGGCCTTCTGCAGTTGCCTTTGTTCTTATGTTCTTATGTTCTTATGTTGAGTCTTCAAAATGAGAATCTAGCTAGCTGTTTTAATCTCCATCGTCAACAACAAGAAATAACCCTCCTCCGCGACGATATTAGAAACTATAAGGCTAGCCAAGATCAACTCCAGCATGACTTGAATGATCCCCGTGAGAAAAACAATCTTATGAAAACTGATGAAGCAATAAAAAAACAAGAGGAAGCTCTCAACAAAATGACCGAATGTATCAGTACATTATCCGCTCAAAGTTCCGTCTCCCAGGAAGAACAAGATCAGCAAAAGCTGCTGGACTCTGTTATTGTGTCATCCCAAGATATACCTGTGGAGCGTGAAGGGGAAAAATGTGTTGAAATAGCTCAGGCTCTCATAAAAAACGAATTGCAGGTCATTATAAATAAAACAGACATTTTTGCTGCCTACAGAGTAGGCAAAAAGAATCCATCAGGTCAAAACCAGCGGAAAATTCGCTTGAAGCTGACTTCTCAGTCCTTGAAATCGCATCTTGTTTGGTCAGCTGCATCCCAACGGAAGGGAATATACATCAATGAGTGCTTGACTAGGAAAAGACAGCAACTCCTCTACCGCCTGCGTCAAATCCGTCAAGAAAACCCAGAGGCGATTTCTTTGTAAGAGATGGATTGATTAAAGTGAGAAAGACTGCTGAGGGGAAAATGTTTACAATTACTAATGAAGAGAACCTCAACACTTTCCTCTCCCAAAGTGGTTTGCCTCACCTTATTGTCACTCTCAATGAATCAACTTAATTAACCCCCTTGTCACCTAGTGCGGGCTAGGTAACTTAATTCTCCTTGTTTCACTTTTAGCTGAATTTCTAAATTACTCTTTACTAGTCTGTTACTGGACTTAATTAATTGTGTCTTAATTATTCCTTTAGGTCTTAATAGTTGTACAGTCATAACTGGACTAGTTATATTATATAATCATTTGCTTAAATTTGTCCTATGCTTATTTTTTAACTTTTTTCTCTGATTTCTTCTTTTACCTAGTTTGCCTAGCCTCGCCATACTCGCCATACTCCTTTACTCCAGTGTACCCCTGGCTTTGCCTGTGTCTCAAATAGCATATTGTTACTTTCAGTGTACCTGAGAATACTTGTAAGCAATCTACCTCAATTTTCTTTTTTGTTCATTTTGTTTTGTATTGTATAGTTTTGTTTATATCTTTATTTTGTATATCTATACCTTTTGTATTGTATAGTCTATGTTTATATGTTTTTTCTCTGAGTTCATTTACTACCTAGGTTGCCTAGCCTCACCATACTCCCATACTCCATTGTACCCTTGTAAGACCCATGTTAGCTACCTCATTTTTTCTTTGTTGTTCATTTTGTGTTTGTTTTGTATAGTTTTGTTTATATATTTTTTCCCCACTTATAGCTTAATTCGACTTTGTATTTGCCACAACTGCCTTGTTTTCCTGCAACCAGCCTCTTTATGCAGTCAAGTATAAATAAATAAATAAATAAATAAATAAATAAATGTTTATTCAGGTAAGGTATATACATACAAGTGAGGTTACATTAATGGATCGAATTATAGGTAGAGCTAGTACATACAATGCCTAAAGCCACTATTACGCAATGCGTTTCGGGCAGGAAGAACATTAATATCTAGAACTTAATACTAATAGAGCATAAAGAATAAAATGTGTTGAGAACAAATACAAATAAAGATAAAAAAAAAGGGGGAACATGACTGAAAAAGCAGCACAAATACAAAAGTTGACAAACAGCGTTGATTAAAAAAATAACAGACATGGGTTGAACTAGAGGGGTAAGGTAGGTTACAGGGAATTTATAAGGTAGTGTTTAGTTTTTTTTAAACTGGTTGAGAGAGGTACAGTCTTTAACATGGATGGGGAGGTCATTCCACATTCTGGGTCCCTTGATTTGTAGAGCATTTCTAGTTTGATTAAGCCGTACTCTTGGAATATCAAAACTGTATTTATTTCTGGTGTGGTGCTCATGGGTTCTGTTACAACCTTCAATGAAGCTTTTGAGTTCAGGATTGGCATTACAGTTCAGCGTTTTATATATGTATGATACACATGAGAGAATGTGCAGTGACTTAATATCTAACATATTCAGAGATTTGAGTAGGGGTACCGAGTGATGTCTGGGGCCAGAGTTGGATATTGTCCTAATAGCAGCTTTGTGTTGAGTAATTAGAGGACGTAAATGATTTTGGGTAGTGGAACCCCAAGCACAAATACCATAGTTGAGATATGGATAGATGAGGGAGTAATAGAGAGTCACCAGGGCAGGTCGGGGTACATAATATCTGATCTTAGAGAGAATGCCAACAGTTTTTGAAACTTTTTTTGATATATTTAGAATGTGTCCCTGGAAGTTCAGCTTGTGGTCAATGAGAACGCCAAGGAACTTACCATCTAATTTGTTACAAATTTGGGTATTGTTAATTTTGAGATTTATTTGATTAGAGGATTTATTGCCAAACAGAATATAGAAAGTTTTGTCAATGTTAAGGGTGAGTTTGTTGGCAGTTAGCCAAAGATGGACTTTATTTAGCTCAGTATTTACTGTGGCATTTAGAGCAAGGGGGTCAGGACTGGAGTAAATGAAGGTTGTGTCGTCAGCAAAAAGAATTGGTTTGAGGTGTTGGGAGGCATTTGGAAGGTCATTAATGTAGATGAGAAAGAGGAGAGGGCCAAGTATGCTGCCCTGAGGAACACCGATGTTGATGGGTAGGGTGGGAGAAATTGAATTATTCACAGAAACATACTGGAGCCTGTCAGTAAGGTAAGATTTGAGGTATTGCAGGGAGTGTCCTCTGACTCCATAATGATGTAATTTAAGAAGAAGGTTTTGGTGGTTGACAGTGTCAAAAGCCTTACGCAGGTCCACAAATAACCCAACAGGGAACTCATTTTTATCAAGAGCTGCATGAATCAAGTTAATCATACTAATAAGTGCATCGTTAGTGCTTTTTTTGGGTCTGAAGCCATATTGACAAGAGCTAAGTATATTGTGTTTGGCTAGATAAGAGTAAAGCTGCTTGTAGATTAGTTTTTCAAATATTTTTGACAAGTTAGGCAGGATTGATATAGGTCTGTAGTTGTTAACATCTGTGAGATCACCACATTTGTGGACAGGGGTTACTCTCGCTTTCTTTAGAATATCTGGAAAGGTTTGGAGTTCAAGTGACTTGTTGAAGAGCAATGCAATAGCAGGGGCTAAAGATCTGGAGGCTTTTTTGTAAATTAAAGTTGGTATCTCATCAAGGGCACTAGACTTGGTTTTAAGGGAAAGGATTATCTCATTGACGTCAGTGGAATTAGCAGGCTTTAGGTACAGAGACTGTGGATAGTTACCTGTAAGATAGTCCTTAACATCAGTACAGGAAGTTGGAATATCATTTGCAAGGGATGACCCAATGGAAGAGAAGAACCTATTAAACTCAATAGCAGAATCAGAGGCTGAAAGCTGACCATCGTTACTGGACAGGAGTGTTGGTTTATTATTAAAAATCTTCTTTGATCCCAATATTTGTGAGATTGTGCTCCAAGTTTTTTTAATGTTGCTCTTTATTTGGGTAAATCTATCTTCGTAGAATTTAGTTTTGGCTCGTCTAATTATTTTAGATAGCAATAACGAGTAATTCTTTGAAAATTCTTTGGAGACGGTTCCTAACCTATACTTCTTCTCAAGGTCATGTTTTTTATTAATGGATTTAAGTATTCCCTTTGTAAGCCAAGGATTGTTAAGCCTTTTGGTTGTGACTTGTTTTGAAAGCCTAGGACAGTGGGTGTTATAAAGGTTAAGAGTCTTTTGAAGAAAAGATTGCACTGCTAGGTTGATGTCCCCTATGTTACCTAACTCGGATTCCCAGTTGACATTATCAGCAGCAGTTATAAAATTGTCTATAGCAGTTTCATTGTGCAGCCTAAAGCTTAATTCCCTTGACTCAAGAGGTGGTTTGATAATGTTAGTTGAGAGAAATGTGGGGTAATGGTCTGTAGTGCTATCGGTGATTATACCTGAAGTAAGCGGAGAGGTTATGTTGGTCCAAATGTGATCAAGAGTCGTGGCTGTACTATCAGTGATTCTAGTAGGTCTAGTGATTAAGGGTATGAGGAAGCAGGAATTCATACAGTTGAGGAAGCTAACAGCAGTAGGGTGTTCAGGCTCGCAGAGGTCAATATTAAAGTCCCCAGCGATAATTAGATGGTTTTTGTTCAGTCTGTTATCGAGTATTAGATTTCTAAGGTTTGAATTGAATTCGGACACATCAGTGTTAGGAATTCTATAGACTGCACCCACAGACAGGACAGACTCGGCACCCTTGACTCTGAAACTGGCGAAGATATACTCCCCACAGCTTATAGACCCTGAACTAAACCTCTTATCCACTATCTATGACAATCATCATTTTAATGATCTAAATTGCAGTTATTTTGCAGCACAAGATGTTAACAATGTATTAACTCATAATCACAATATCTCTGTAATCAACCTGAACGTTAGATCCCTAGGTAAACATTTTGATGATGTTAGTGCCTTGATTGAAACTGTTGACAACAAATTCTCTTTTATTATACTTACTGAAACGTGGTTGAACGAGGACACTACTCAACTCTTTAACATGCCTAACTACTCGGCAATTCACAACTGTCGTCAAATTCAGAGAGGTGGTGGTATTGCTCTTTACTACCACCATGAACCTACATGCTTAAAAGAAATTAGAACTAGAGACTCCTGTGGGGAGTATATCTTCGCTAGCTTCAGAGTCAAGGGTGCCGAGTCTGTCCTGTCTGTGGGTGCAGTCTATAGAATTCCTAACACTGATGTATCCGAATTCAACTCAAACCTCAGAAACCTAATACTCGTTAACAGACTGAACAAAAACCATCTAATTATCGCAGGGGACTTTAATATTGACCTCTGCGAGCCTGAACGCCCTACTACTGTTAGCTTCCTTAACTGTATGAATTCCTGCTTCCTCATACCCTTAATCACTAGACCTACTAGAATCACTGATAGTACTGCCACGTCTCTAGATCACATCTGGACAAACTTAATCTCTCCACTTACTTCAGGTATAATCACCGATAGCACTACAGACCATTACCCCACATTTCTCTTAACTAACATTAGCAAACCACCTCTAGAATCAAGGAAGCTAAGTTTTAGGCTGCACAATGAAACTGCATTAGCCAATTTTATAACTGCTGCTGATAATGTCAATTGGGAGTCCGAGTTAGGTAACATAGGGGACATCAACCTAGCAGTGCAATCTTTTCTTCAAAAAACTCTTAGCCTTTATAACACCCACTGTCCTATGCTTACAAAACAAGTCACAACCAAAAGGCTTAACAATCCCTGGCTAACAAAGGGAATACTTAAATCCATTAATAAAAATCATGACCTTGAGAAGAAGTATAGATTAGGTATTGTCTCCAAAGAATTCTCAAAGAATTACTCGTTATTGCTATCTAAGATAATTAGACGAGCTAAAACTAAATACTTCGAGGATAAATTTACCCAAATAAGGAGAAACATTAAAAAAACTTGGAGCACAATTTCACAAATATTGGGATCAAAGAAGATTCTAAATAACAAACACACTCCTGTCCAATAACGATGGTCAGCTTTCAGCCTCTGATTCTGCTATTGAGTTCAATAGGTTCTTCTCTTCTATTGGTTCATCCCTTGCGAACGATATTCCATCCTCCAGTACTGGTGTTAACGACTATCTTACAGGTAACTATCCACAGTCTCTGTACTTAAAGCCTATTAATTCCACTGAAGTCAATGAGATAATCCTTTCCCTTAAAACCAAGTCTAGTGCCCTTGAGGAAATACCAACTTTAATTTACAAAAAAGCCTCCAGAACTTTAGTCCCTGCAATTGCATTGCTCTTCAACAAGTCACTTGAACTCCAAACCTTTCCAGATATTCTAAAAAAAGCAAGAGTAACCCCGGTACACAAATGTGGTGATCTCACAGATGTTAACAACTACAGACCTATATCAATCCTGCCTAACCTGTCAAAAATATTTGAGAAATTAATCTACAAGCAGCTTTACTCTTATCTAGCCAAACACAATATACTTAGCTCTTGCCAATATGGCTTCAGACCCAAAAAAAGCACTAATGATGCACTTATTAGTATGATTAACTTGATTCATACAGCTCTTGATACAAATGAGTTCCCGGTTGGGTTATTTGTGGACCAGCGAAAGGCTTTTGACACTGTCAACCACCAAAACCTTCTTCTTAAATTACATCATTATGGAGTCAGAGGACACTCCCTGCAATACCTCAAATCCTACCTTACTGACAGGCTCCAGTATGTTTCTGTGAATAATTCAATTTCTCCCACCCTACCCATCAACATTGGTGTTCCTCAGGGCAGCATACTTGGCCCTCTCCTCTTTCTCATCTACATTAATGACCTTCCTAATGCCTCCCAACACCTCAAACCAATTCTGTTTGCTGACGACACAACCTTCATTTACTCCAGTCCTGACCCCCTTGCTCTAAATGCCACAGTGAATACTGAGCTAGAGAAAGTCCATCTTTGGCTAACTGCTAACAAACTCACCCTTAACATTGACAAAACTTTTTATATTCTGTTTGGCAATAAATCCTCTAATCATATAAATCTCAAAATAAAAAATACCCAAATTTGTAACAAATTAGATGGCAAATTCCTTGGCATTCTCATTGACCACAAGCTGAATTTCCGGGGACACATTCTAAATATATCTAAAAAAGTTTCAAAAACTGTTGGCATTCTTTCTAAGATCAGATATTATGTACCCCGCCCTGCCCTGGTGACTCTCTATTACTCCCTCCCAGATGTTCCTGACGACACCAAACGCCAGGTTGGTGCGGCTCTTTACGTCGTAGAGTCACTTATGGACACATTGTGGCAGTGGGACAAGGACAACAGTGGGACCACCAGTCCCAGGAGGAACAACACCAAGACGATGGCTGCTGCTGACACAAGAACCATTAAGTTTCTAAGTTGGAACATTCGTAGCATCAACAAAAGACTGAATGATCTAATTGCACATGTTACCAGTAACAACATAGATATAATTGCTTTACAGGAACCCTACACGTCCAACATGATAAACAAAACCCCACCAAAGATCAGAGGGT
Organism: Procambarus virginalis; assembly: GCA_020271785.1. Classification (NCBI taxonomy): domain Eukaryota; kingdom Metazoa; phylum Arthropoda; class Malacostraca; order Decapoda; family Cambaridae; genus Procambarus; species Procambarus virginalis. Next base: position 19,169 of record WNGS01059408.1, read on the forward strand.
ATGCATCCTATAATAACAGTAACGCCACAGGCCTATTAACATACATCAGAAGTGATTTACCGCACATTCTTGTGAGCACGTCACACAATGTACACACACAGTTCCATCACTTTCATGTACAAACTACAGCAGGCCACTTTTCATTCCTCAACGTATATGCCAGAAGCCAGAAGCTCAATGTAACATTGCTCCCAGATCTAGACAATCATGGGACAATATACATGGGAGATTTTAATGCTAGACATATTACGCTGGGAGACATTACTAACAACGATAATGGATGCAAATTTATCAAATATGTTTATGACAACAGATTAACCGTGTATACTACGGATACCCAAACTCATTTATTGGGAGGCAGACTTGATTATGTAATGGGTAGAAACCTTGTGCAAGATAGGATGGAATGTTCGTTGGTAAATCACTTAGTTAGTGATCACTATGCAGTTTCTGCTTCCTATGAGGTACAGTGTGATGTACCTAATAGACATCAGAGACGGAAAATGAATATTCCATATGGCTTGCATGACCACTTTATTAATTGTATATCAAAATGGTATCAAGATTACACAATAACGAATGTAGAAGCCTTCTCCAGAGATCTCGTTGATACAATTACTACCTACTACGACACATGGGTGTGTTGGGGAACAAGTCGTAAGCCTAGGAGAAGTGGGCAACACCTGCCACCACCCAAGTGGGTTCTCGACCCCGTATTTGTTAAAGAACATGAACGAGTAAAGCAACTTGGAGATACGTACAAACGAACCAAAGCACAAGGTGACTTACATGCATTTCTTGTTGCAAATAGAGAGATGAGAGACATGAGCAACGTTATACGTAATAAACATTGGGAAGAGTTCCTACAAAGTATAAATGAGCAAACAACACTTGTTGAAGTTTGGGAAAAGATACGAAAAATCTCTAGAAGCAACCCAACCAAACCACTGCACCACAGCCCACTAGAACAAGCAAACATTCTCCTTGATCAGTGGGCACTAACATCAAGCTACGACTCACTTCCAATTAACATACAGCATAAACTTAATGACACACGCCCCAACAGACAACGAACCATCAATCTTGCCTGTACAGCTATCGACGTGTCGGACCTTAATGATGTAACTGAATGGGAATTAAATCATGCACTAAAGATGGGAAAATCAACTGCTCCTGGAGAGGACGGTATTACTTACAGTCTACTGAGATTAGTCTCACAAGTACCAGGTAATCCACTGTTAGTGCTGTACAGAATGAGTTTACGTGAAGGAGTATTACCTGATGCTTGGACAAAGAGTGTCATTGTTCCCATCCCCAAACCACACTCAGATAATTATAGACCCATATCTCTAACATCGTGTGTCTGTAAAGTGCTTGAACGTATTGTTCTTAACAGACTCATGTATCGTATACAGGGGCACCTGTCACCTCAACTGTTTGGATTTATGCCTGGGCTCAGTACACAACACTGTTTTGCTGAATACTTCGCACATATTGAAGCTTCCCCTCAAACAGTCTTCATCGACCTAGCAGCAGCTTTTGATACAGCAAACAGAGAAATCATACTGGAACAGCTTGCCGAGCTGGGAATACAAGGAAAATTACTGAAATGGATAAAGGGCTATTTGTCTAATCGAACAGCATATGTTTTGTTTAATGGTGTTAAAAGCACAGAGAGCAAACACTTTGAACTGGGAACTCCACAAGGAGGGGTCCTCAGCCCCTGTTGTTCAACGTTCTGATGCATAAACTTATTAAAGATCTTCCAACTAATAATGAAGACACTGTCATTTGTTATGCTGATGATATATGTTTACAGGCTGCCTCCGAGCCTAGAATGCAAGTTCTGCTCGATGCTTTTGCTACTAGAGCTGAGGAATGTGGCCTCCTTATCTCTGTACAGAAAACTCGTGCCCTCATTCCATGTGGTATTCCACCACCCAATTATCATATAGATGGGCGAGCACTTGAGAACTGCGAGTCTTACAGATACCTTGGTGTCCCTATTAACGACCCTGGGTACCTTTCTTCTCTCAAGAGGAGACTGTGGGAGAGATTAAAGCCCTTGCGGGTCCTTGTTGGTGTCAATCATGGAATTAACGTGAGACTTGCTAGAATGTTTTATGTATCATTTATACGCTCTGTGATTGACTACAATGCTCTACATCTCACACTGTATACTGACAAAGAGCTGAAATCTCTTGAAACCTTGCAAAACGAAGCTATGCGTCTCATCCTTGGGGCTCCAAAGTCCACGAGAATAGTTAATATGAGAGCAGAGTTAAAATTACCTACCATAAGTGAGAGAATTTTGTCTATTAGCACAGTTTTCGGCGTGAAGGCATTGAGTAGATCTAGGCAACACATGAAGTTTCAAGCTAAACTTTCTAATATGCTGCACTCACCTGAGGTCTATAGAAGAAGAACGAAATCTGATTATGTATATTGGTTCTATAAGGTAGCCAACTCCATCAAAATATTAAATATGTACCCAACTCAACTAATGATTAATCAACCAATTACTCCATGGGATAACTGGGATTTATCAGTTGATTTTGTAAATGCGCCCAAGAAAGATAGTGTGCACTCTACATTATTAAAACAGTTAACACTGAAAAGCATCACTGAAAGTACTCAGAGTTTGGGTAACGATGTGTATCAGTGCTATACCGACGGCTCTGTAGAAGAAGGTGGACGATGTACCGGATGTGCATGTAATATATTTGAACAATCTACTCTCGTACATACAGCAATGAAGCGCGTCAATGACTGGGCAAGTACAACTCAAACCGAACTTGCAGGCATATACCTTGCCACTGAATTTTTAAAAGACAAAGGCAGTGGACTTATATACTGTGACTCGCAGAGTGCACTCCTGGCATTGAACGCACATATTAGTGACACCCAGAAAATAGTCAGTGATATTCGAATGAATGTTTTAGCTGCTAAAGAAAACAGATTTGAAATTAAATTCCTATGGATACCATCACATGTTGGCATCTCAAGGCATGACACTGTTGATATGCTTGCAAAGACAGCCTGTAGAAAACCAGTGGTAGAAATTGATATGGGTATTTCATTAGCAGTGACAAAGAGAATACTTAAACAAATATCTAATGAAGATCTCACCGACCTAACAAATTCACAAAGACCTGAAAGCTGTAGCATTAAATATTATGATAGATATCGTGAGGAAACATTCACATATGGGACTAATAGAACAAGAACCCGGCAATGTGATGTTATAGTGGCCAGAATACGCCTGGGATATAGACGTATCTGGCAGCTTTCTCAAAACCCAAATGTCGAGTACACAATGTGTCAACTTTGTGAAAGAGAAAACATGCACTCTCTTGAACATTATATTGTAGAATGTCCCATACTGGCTGACTTTCGCCCCCCTGGGCTAAGGTATGCTGAACTTTGTAATTACTATATGAGTACTGGAACACTTGATGATATATTGGACTTGTACCCAAGATTGACCATGTAATAGATTAATTATACAATGTATGTGATGTAACTATATAACCTGAGCTTGTAAAAGCACCTTAATCACCTTCAGTGATTAAGTGCTTAATTGCACACTAGTTTCTTTATCAGCTATCTCACCCTGTCAGAGTAAATGAGATAAATGTCTGTGAATGCATGTGTGTATATATGTATATGTGTGTGTATGTGTATGTATGGGTATAAAGTATATATGGAAGCTGATCAGAATTACATTTCACCTTTGTAAATGTACATTAATGACACTGTGTAGATGACACATCGAACACTTTATGTAAGGCATACATAAATCTGTGTATCTATGTATTTACGTATATAGGTTAGCTTAGCATTTTTAAAGCACCGACTCACCTTCAGTGGTTGATTGTTCAATAAACCCTTGAAATATATGTTTAACACATCTCTAACCCTGTCTATGGAGGACAGAAGAAAATGTATATATGCTGGTTAGCATTGTTAATGTGTGGCCACGTCTGTGGTAGAAAACAATAAAAAAAAAAAAAAAAAAAAAAAAAAAAAAACTCCCTCATCTATCCATATTCCAACTACTGGTATTTGTGCTTTGGGTTCTACTACCCAAAATCATTATCGTCCTCTAATCACTCCACACAAAGCTGTTATTAGGACAACATCCAACTCTGGCCCCAGAACTCACTCGGTACCCCTCTCAGAATCTCTGAATATGCTAAGACATTAAGTCAACTGCCACATGTCTCTCAGTGTCTGTACTTATATACATATATATACGAACCGCTGAACGTTGTACTACCCCATTCCTGACCTCAAAAGCTTCATAGAGCGTTGTAACAGAACCCATAGCACCACACCAGAAATAAATTACAGTCTTTGATATTCCTAGAGTACGACTTAATACAAACCTAGAAATGCTTTACCCAATCAAGGGAGACCAGCTAATGTGGACTCACCTTCCAACCTGTTAAAGACTGTGCCTCCCTCAACCAGGTTAAGAGAAAAACGAAGCAATAACCTAATCAATTCCCTGTAACCTGCCTTACCCCTCTATTGTCAAACCAATGGTATGTTTTTGTTTTTAATGATGCTGTTTTGTCAACCGAATTGTATTTGTGCTGCTTTTTCAGCCATGTTCCCCCCTTCTTAACTGTTTTTTATCAACTCATTTGATTCCTTATGCTCAATTAGCATTAAGCCTTAGTCATTTAGTTTTATCCATGCCGCGAAGCGCCTTTGCGTAATAGGGCTTGAGGCATTGTATGTAATATAGCCCTACTCTACTTAACTACCAATCCACTCTGTACAGCACTTTGTATGTATGTACACTTACCTATAATAAACATTTTGATTTTGTTTTTTTTGGATTGTGATGTGGTGTCCCTTGCCTTAGCAAAGCTTTAGATACAGAGCCACATGAAAGACAGATTAAAAAAAAAGCGCTCATGGTATTTGAGGGGTGTGTGTCATCATTAAGTGCGGTACAGCGAGGCATTGCTATTTCCAAAGGAACCAGATGATAGGTATGATAAGTGCGAGATCAGCAAGTTCCAAGCATAATGAGGCATAATATTGTTACCCTTACCTCTAGCGGGGCGGCAGGGATTAAGAGCAGCTACGCAGGAGGAGGTAAGCGCGTGACGCGGAGGAGGCATAGGCGAGCTTAAGCAACAGTGTGTTACGCACTCGTCCTGGTTTCTTAGTATGGAACCATGATGGTCGAAAATTGAGCGTATTAAGCTACAAATATGGGTCAGTGGGACGGCATCGAGAGCTGAAAGCAGTTGGTTTGTAATCGATCCCTGCCAGACGTAAACTAGCCACTATGCGTGTTCTCGTAAGACGTACTAAAGTACTGAGCTTGGGTTGATTATGTATATAAATAGGCACCAACTATGTTTACTAATATGTCCTACTCATTGTAAGTAACCTGAGTTAAAGCTACTTGTATATCGGGCGCCTGGAGTTGAGTGATGTAGTTGAAGGCAGAGGTCTGCCGGCCAGCATCTCAGCCCCGGAGGTAGAGAGGGAGAGACATCCCTCGGTCTCTCTAAGCTGGCTGGCTGTGGTGATAGGACGTGCTCCTCCTTCCTATCTTGGTGTCTATTATTGTCTGTCTTATTTTGGCATTTAGTACCCGTACAATAACTCATTCTGTGTATATTTCGTGGCATAGCCAGTCGTTCTATGTCGTAGATTGTCGGTATACCGCTGGGCTGTAGGTAAGTGTAAGTGGCCTCACTACCTATGCTAACGGGGTACAACACAGAGTGTTTTTTTTCTCACCTTTCGGTGCTAAGCGGAGCCAGGGGGTC
>WNGS01059411.1:0-12182 GCA_020271785.1 Procambarus virginalis
CTGGTGGTGTTTTATTACCAGTCCCGGCTAATGTGGTCCCAGCCGATGATCCAGCAGCTGACGGCACAGCTGGCGGTGTGCCAGCTGAGCATGCCCTGGGGGCCAAGCACAGCTGCTGTTGTCCCGGTGATGTGGTCCAGCCAATGATCCAGCATGCCGATGGCACACCTGGTGGTGTCCCAGCTGTGCACGACCCCGGGGGCAAGCACAGCTGCTGTTGTCCGGCTGATGTGGTACCAGCCGATGATCCAGCTCCTGATGCCACAGCTGGTGGCGTTTCGAGCTGAGCATGACCCTGGCGGCCAAGCACAGCTGCTGTTGTCGGGGGAGGGGTGGTCCCAGCCGATGATCAGCAGCTGACGGCACAGCTGGCGGTGTTCCAGCTAATCATGCCCCTGGGGGCTAAGCACAGCTGCTGTCGTTCCGGCTGATGTGGTCCCAGCCGACGATCCAGCAGCTGACGGCACAGCTGGTGGTGTTACAGCAGAGCATGCCCCTGGGGGCCAAACACAGCTGCTGATGTTACGGCGGAAGTGGTCCCGGCCGATGATCCAGCAGCTGAGGGCACAGCTGGTGGTGTTCCAGCTATGAATGCCCCTGGGGGCTAAGCACTGCTGCTGTAGTTCTGGCTGATGTGGTACCAGCCGATGATCCAGCAGCTGATGTCATAGCTGGTGGTGTTCCGGCTGAGCACGCCCCTGGGGGACAAGCCCATCGGCTGTAGTCCAGCTGATGAGGTCCCTGACGATAATCCAGCAGCTAAGTGCACAGCTGGTGGTGGTCCAGCTGAGCATGCCCCTGGGGCCAAGCCCGGCTGCTGTAGTTCCGGCTGATGTGGTCCCAGCTGATGGTCCAGCAGCCGCAGGCTCCGCTGGCAGTCTTCCAGAGGAGCGTGCCCTTCCCAGCTGCTGAGGTCCCAGCCGATGATCCAGCAGCTGATGGCACAGCTGAGGGTGTTTCACCTGAGCATGCCCTGGGGCGCCAGGACCAGTTCTGGATGTCCTGGCTGAAGATTTTCGCGCAGCTGCAAGGTCCAGTTGCCGAGGCTGCAGATGGCGTGTCCCAAACGAGGATCTTCACGAGGGAAGAAGGGAAGTAAGCTTTTTCTAACCATTCTTGCTAATAATTTTGTTACAGTTCTCATTCGTCTTGTCGAGCGTAAGTGTTTCTGCAGTTCCATGCCACTTACCCCCTCTTGCCTTGGCCTGTTGGCGTCCCTTAGTACTTCCCGCTTACACTGGGGGCCAGGCACAGCTGCCGTTGTCCCGGCTGGTGGGGTACCACCCGATGATTCAGCGGCTGCTGGCCCAGCTGGTGGTGTTCCAGCTGGGCATGCCCTGGGGGCCAAGCACAGCTGCTGTTGTCCCGGCTGGTGTGGTCCCAGCCGATGTTCCAGTAGCCGATGGCACAGCTGGTGGTGTTCCAGCTGAGCTTGCCCCTGGGGGCCATGCGCAGCTGCTGTTGTCCGGCTGATGCGGTACCAGCCGATGAGCCAGCAGCTGATGGCACAGCTGGTGGTGTTCCAGCTGGGCACGCCTAGGGGCCAAGCACAGCTGCTGTTGTTCCGGCTGAGGTGGTCCCAGCCGATGATCGGCAGCTGATGGCCCAGCTGGTGGTGCCCCAAGCTGCGCATGCCCCTGGGGGCCAGGCACAGCTGCTGCTGTTCCGGCCGATGAGGTACCAGCCGAGGATCCAGCAGTCGATGGCCAAGCTGCTGGTGTTCCACCAGGCCCTGGGGGCCAAGCGCAGCTGCTGTTGTTAAGGCTGAGGTGGTCCCAGCCAATGATCCAACAGCTGATGGCCCAGCTGGTGGTGTCACAAGCTGAGCACGCCCCTAACGCATTTTCTCTCCTTTTAATAATAAATTTGTTACAGTTCTCATACGTCTTGTTGAGCGTAAGGGGTTCCGCAGTTCGATTCCACTTAACACCCTCTTTCCTTGGACTGTTGGCGTACCTTAGTATCTCCCCGCGGCATAGCGATATGGACTTCGCTGCACTCTAGGCAGTCTTCGGAGCCACCTGCAGTCCACTGGCTGAACTGTGCTTTAACATTGACTTAATTTATGTTATTTAACATAATTTACATTATAATTCTTTATATTCTACAATTTTATTGTATTTTATTATCTTTCTATTATTCATCGTCTTATTAAATTTAATTGATAATTTAATTTATGTAAAAATACTTATATAAATGCTATTATATATAATTTATTATTGGTACTTGCCGTGCCTGTGCCTACCAACTCTCGACGCAGCCCGCTCAGCTATGCCTGGGACTTTATTCAATCCTACCTATTCCTGCCTTCCGCGACAGGTGTCGCAGCCAGTTATCCCACTCTCGCAGCCTAAGTCGCCAGCAGTATACTTTGATGCGGTTCCACGCACCTGTGCCTTTGCTCTTCACGTTAACTCTGCACACCAGCCCCTGCCCACCCTTACTGCTTTATTACTTCCAGACCCACAACAGAACGAGGACGACGAAAACCTGTGATGATCGTGGAAGGCGCAGTGGGGCTATGAACGGTGGACCACGGCTCTCATGCCCACCGTACGAGGTATACTAGGAGGCAACCGACTCCTTTCTAAGCAGACACCTCCACTCCACACCCGAGGGGCTCACCACAGCGACAACGACCGACTCGGGGTCGACCCTGGCGAGTCGGCCTTGGAGTGGACAACGTCCACATTCCCACACCCGCCCTGGGGCCAGCCATCCAGGACTGGTCTCTGCGAAGGTGGGCTACTACGAGGAAGATAAACACGGAAACAACCAGTCATTCCCCACGGTGACACGCGCTGCCTGCATGGAGTACAAACCCGGCAGTATGTACTCCTCCCAGTCCACAGTGGGGGCTTCCCGCCTCCCCGCTCCACGGCTCGTCAAGATGGTACTCCGCCGGCCCACCAAGCGAGCTGCGTCTCCTCGCAGCATCTGCCAAGTAGACCCGGAATGGTACCTTTTTCAGTCTGGGTCAAGGAAGACCGACTGTAGCGAGGAGGTGCGTTCCTACGTATAGCAGCCAGCTTCCGCTCGCCCTTCGGGGGTGGGGGTTCCGCGCCGCTGGCCCTCACGGGATTGGGGGTGCTCCGTCGGAACCCCCAAAGTGATAAGCTCAATAATAGTCATCTATGATTATTATTTTAATTTATGTAATAAATTTTGTAATAATTAATTTTGTAATTAATTTATATAATTAATTTTGTAATTAATTTATATAATAATTAATTTATGTAATTAATTTACATAATAATTAATAATAAATTAAGCCCCCACTTGATGTGCATTTTCTTCCAAGCCACAGAAAATAGACGCTGTATGCAAGGCAAACGGCGGAATTTCTGGGAAGGAAGAAAATGTAATACCATACTCGGTGGCTAACCGACCATGGTTGAGCGTGCATCTTGGGGGGGGGGGTATTTACGCGCGCACGGGACGCACCAATCGTCTCGCTGCTGCGTTCCCGGGCGATACACTCAAAACGCCCACCCGCCTCCCGGGATCCCCTGCATCCCCTGGCCTTTCCGGGGGAAGACGCCAATGCGGTTTTGCTGAGGACACTTGTCCCAATTTCCAACGAATTGTGTTGCCTTTGGGGTGCTCCGTCGGAACCCCCAAAGTGATAAGCTCAATAATAGTCATCTATGATTATTATTTTAATTTATGTAATAAATTTTGTAATAATTAATTTGTAATTAATTTATATAATTAATTTGTAATTAATTTATATAATAATTAATTTATGTAATTAATTTACATAATAATTAATAATAAATTAAGCCCCCACTTGATGTGCATTTTCTTCCAAGCCACAGAAATTATAGATCAATTCAAATTACCCAGTCTATTAAAAAAAATATCTGTAAAAAAAATTTTTTTTTTACAAAAGCTCTATTCCTACGTCATAAAATTCGAATACTCAGCCCCTGCCAGTTTGGCTTCCAATCCCAAAGAGCACCAATGATGCAATCATTATTCTCCTTGACCTAATCTAAGCAGCCCTTGACAAAAATGAGTTTCCGATTGGAATCTTCATTGACCTAAGAAAAGCCTTTGATACTGTTAATCACAACTACCTCTTACTAAACTCCAGCATTATGGAATCCAAGGCCTTGCCCTTGACTACATCCGATCCTATCTTAGTGACAGACACCAATGTGTAACCATCAATGATACAACTTCTTCCACTCTACCAAGTAACCGTTGGAGTGCCACTGGGCAGCATCTTAGGACCTCTTCTATTTCTTATATATCAATGATCTGCCTAATGTCTCTAATATTCTTAAACCTATATTATTTGCTGACGATACTACCCTTATCTATTCAGACCCCAACCCACATACACTAAATAATGTTGTGAATAATGAATTTAAAAAAGTCCACTTATGGATGTCAACTAACAAACTAACATTAAACATAGATAGACAACATCAGTAAGCTACAGATAGACAACATAGTAATAAAAATGATGGCAAGTTTCTTGGCTTATTCCTAGACAAGAGACTCAACTTCAGCACCCACATTCAACACATAACTAAGAAAGTCTCTAAGACAGATGGTATACTCTTTAAAATAAGATATTATGTTCCTAACTCTGCTCTCCTCTCACTATGTTATGCACTAATCTACCCCTATCTTAATTATGGTATCTGGCATGAGGGGTCTACCACTGCAAACCACCTTAAGCCCATCATCACCAGCAAAAATCTGCTATCAGAATAATAACTAACTCTGCTTTCAGACAACACTCAGCTCCCTTGTTTAAATCCCTAAACTTGCTAAATATGAACTCCCTCCACACATTCTCTTGTGTCAACTACATTTACAAAACCCTGTTCTTAAATGCAAACCATGCTCTGAAACTCATCCTGGTCAGATGTAATAGGACCCATTATCACCACACCAGAAATAAATATCTCTTTGATATCCCCAGGGTCAAACTTAATCTGTGTAAACACTCTATGCAAATTAAGGGACCTAGTCTATGGAACTCACTCCCTAGTGAATTGAAAAGCTGTCAAACTTTTGCCTTATTTAAAACCAAAACCAAAAAGTACCTAATTTCATCTTAGTTTCCAACACTCTGTATCTAGTGTTACCCAATCTCCCAATTTTTATGTACATAACATAAACAACCTTATCATTGTGTTCATTGCTGTCTTCTTTTATGTGCTAGCCATATGCTGTATTGTGCCTCCAATTTTTGTAAACTACCTTTCAAGCTGTCATTGCAATCAATCTGAGCTACCTATGTGCTTCAATATACCTACAATTTTCTCTAATTTTTTTTTGCCTTGTATCTGTTATCATTTTTATAAATTTTGCAAGTATTTACCTACTTAAAATTTTCTTAGATTAAGGACCTGCCCGAAACGCTGCGCATACCAGTGGCTTTACAAGAATGTAATTACCATATTATGTATCCTCACAATCCCAATGTACCTTCTATATATATATATATATATATATATATATATATATATATATATATATATATATATATATATATATATATATATATATATATATATATATATATAAATAAAGAAACATGGACTCCGTACTTTTCCAGATATTATAAAAAAAAAACGAGAGTAACCCCAGTTCATAAATGTGGTGATCTCACTGGTGTCAACAACTTCAGACCTATATCAATTCTGCCAAACTTGTCAAAAATATTTGAAAAACTAATTTACAAGCAGCTTTACTCTTATCTAGCCAAACACAATATACTTAGCGCTTGTCAATATGACTTCAGACCCAAAAAGAGCACTAACGATGCACTTATTAGTATGATTAACTTGATACATGCAGCTCTTGATAAAAATGAGTTCTCTGTTGGGATATTTGTGGACCTGCGTAAGGTTTTTGACACTGTCAACCACCAAAACCTTCTTCTTAAATTACATCATTATTGAGTCAGTGGTCACTCCCTGCAATACCTTCAGTCCTAACATGCTGACTGACATGCACAAACATACTGACAGGCTCCAGTATGTTTCTGTGAATAATTCCATTTCTCCAACACTAGCTATAAACATCAGTGTTCCACAGGGCAGCATACTTGGCCTTCACCTCTTTCTCATCTACATTAATGACCTTCCAAATTCCTCTCAACACCTCAAACCAGTCTTATTTGCTGATGATACAACTTTCATCTTCTCCAGTCCTGACCCTCTTGCTCTAAATGGCACTGTGAATACTAAACTAAATAAAAGTCCATCTTTGGCTAACTGCTAACAAACTCGCCCTAAACATTACCAAAACTTTTTATGTTTTGTTTGGTAATAAATTCTCAAATGAAATTAATTTAAGAATAAACAATATACAAATCAGTAGTAAAGTTGATGGTAAATTCCTTGGTGTCCTCATCGATAACAAGCTGAATTTCCAGGGACACATTTTAAACATAGCAAAAAAAGTTTCTTAAACTGTTGGCGTTTTTTCTAAGATCATATATTATGTTCCTCGCGCTGCCCTGGTGACGCTCTATTACTCTCTCATCTATCCTTATCTCAACTATGGTATTTGTGCTTGGGGTTCTACTACCCAAAATCATTTACGTCCTCTAATTACCCAACACAAAGCTGCTATTAGAACAATATCTAACTCTGGCCCCAGACAGCACTCGATACCCTTACTTAAATGTCAGACTATGTTAGATATTAAGTCACTGCACATCCTCTCTTGTGTACTCTATACATTTAAAACTCTGAATTGTAATGTCAATCCTGACCTTCAACGCTTCCTAGGTTGTAACAGAACTCATGTGCACCACACCAGAAACAAATACCTATATGATATTCCAAGAGTTAGACTTAATCAAACTAGGAATGCTTTACAAATCAAAGGACCCAGAATGTGCAATGACCTTCCCAATTATGTCAAAGATTGTACCTCTCTCAACCAGTTTAAGATGAAAACTAAGTACTACTTAATTAACTCCATGTAACCTACCTTACTTCTAAATGTCAACCCATGTCTTACTATTTAAAAAAAAAAATTTTGTTTGTTGACCAACTTGTATATTGGCTATTTTCTACCATGTTCCCCCCTTTTTACAATTTTTATTTTTTTTCATTCAACATAATTTACACTTTAAGCTCAATTACTATTAAGTTTTAGTCTAAGTGTTTTTTTCCCCCACCTCTCCTTGCCCGAAACGCTATGCGTACTAGTGGCTTTAGGTATTGTATGTACTATCTCTATCTTAAAATCTAACAGAATGTTTGTACTGTAACGCTACAACTATGTATGTACTGTTCCTAAATAAAATTATTATTATTATTATTGTTATTATTATTATTATTAAGAAGACATCTGAAAGAATAATTAAGAATAGCAATAAGTTGCCAGGAAATAGCAGTTAAAAAGGAGAATTGGGAAGGAAAAATTAAACTAATAGGAAAAAGCATTCAGCACAATTAGTGAAGATGGCAGCAGGAGCATAAGGCTTCAAAAGAACAGCGGACACTGTCCCTTGGAGCATCCCACTCTAGCATCCGCCAACCAAGCCCCCCCCCCCCCCCACAATGGCAACGGGCTGGAAAGGGAGGGGGAGAGGAGAAAGACGAGAGGGCGGAGAATACTGCCCGGTGGAACACCAGTGTTAATGGGTAGAGTGGGAGAATTAGAATCATTCACAGAGACATACTGAAGCTTGTCACTGAGGTATGATTGTAAAGCGTAAAGATTGTAAGATTATTGGAGGGAGCGACCTCTTACTCCGTAATGTTGTAATTTAAGAAGGTTAATGTGTTAACAATTTCAAAAAGTTTTATGTAGGTCAACAAATAAACGAACAGGGTAGTAATTTTTTCAAAGAGGTGTATATATCAAGTTACTCATACAAGTCAGTGCATGATTGGTCCTTTTTTTGGGCCTTAAGCCATTATGGTAAGAACTAAGTATACTGTATTTTGGTTTGCTAAATAGGAGTAATGCTGCTTATAGATTATCTCATTAAAATATTTTAGACAAAATTCGCAAAATTGATATTGGTCTATAATTGTTGACTTCAGTGAGGTTGACTTCAGTCACTTTTAAGGACTAAGGTTTTTTTTTTTCTTTTTTTTTTAGATATATACAAGAGTTGTTACATTCTTGTACAGCCACTAGTACGCGTAGCGTTTCGGGCAGGTCCCTGAAATACGATCCCCGCCGCGAAGAATCGTTTTTCATCCAAGTACACATTTTACTGTTGCGTTAAACAGAGGCTACAGTTAAGGAATTGCGCCCAGTAAATCCTCCCCGGCCAGGATACGAACCCATGACATAGCGCTCGCGGAACGCCAGGCGAGTGTCTTACCACTACACCACGGAGACTGCTAAATATACTTTACTCTTGCTTTTTTTTTTTAGAATATCAGGAAAGGTTTGGAGTTCAAATGATTTGTTGTAGAGCAATGCAATGAATGGAGCTAAAAATCTAGAGGCTTTTTTGTAATTTAGGGTTGGCATCCCAACACGTGTTATCTGTGCATGATGATTCATTCATCAACTGTAAATTACCTCAAGTTCATCATCACCCAACAAAAACCTGTTATCAGAACTATAAAACTGTCTTCAAACACACAGCCTCTCTGTTTAAATTCCTAAACATGCTAAATATACACTCGCTCTACACATTCTCTTGTGCCATTTACATGTACAAAACCGTGTTCCTAAATGTTAATCCTGATCTGAAACCCTTCATTGGTAGATGTAATAGAACCCACGAGCACCACAACATTAATAAATATCTCTCTGATATAAATTGAGTAATGCTAATATAATTCCCAGTCAGAGTTTTGTAATTCACAATCTAAATATATTTCACAGTTTGGATAATATAATTGACAGAGAGGATTATGCCAGTTTGGATAATATAAAAGACACAGAGGATTATGCCAGTTAGGCTAATATAATTGCCAATCAGGCTAATATAACTTCGATCAAGCTTTTTCACCCATAGGGTTATCAGGGTTATTGATCGATTGGACTGCCAACCCGCTGAAGCCATACCTGCCAAAACTGTGCTGAATTTCAAATAGACCTGAAAAGATCATCAAAGCAAATGGGGGATGCAGGGAACCTTCAACAAGCCGCCGGCTTCCTGTTCTCATCGAGGCCACTAAAGTTAATGGCCCTCTCACACAGTCAGGCGCCCGCGTGGCAGAGCAACCGCAGCGCAACGGTTAGGAGCCACACCGGACTAGTCGGACGCAGGAAATAGACAAGGAAACAGGAGACTGCGCCACACCGCACCTAGCGAAATACGACCCAGACACAGGACCGATGCTGACAGACTGCCCGGTTACGACATCGATTAGTCCGGTTCTACTCAGTCCACTAGAATCCCAGTAGGCCCAGAACCCACGGCCTTAGGGGGACCCGTTCGCTTGGACAGCCTATATCCCCTGTCTTACGGCAAAACCCAGGAACACAGGGTCGAACAGCCGCGTTCGTCGCCCCTTAGCGTGCCCCCCCCCACGTGGGCGCCGTCCAAGGTCCCGTACCTCCCGGCTACGGGAGAGCGACAACTGTTGTGAGACCTGAGGAAGGCAGGGAAGGTAACCGAGGAGCGAGGTTAAGAGAGCACATCGAGCACTAGGAGACACCAGCGAAAACCGAGCCTTACTCCGGAAAAGATGGGGGAGACGATAACTTGGCTTCGAGCCCTAGGAAAGAACAAATCCTTGGGCTCCCACTTGGTGTTTCATCAGTTGAGGACAATGCCGTACATCAGCTTTGATACACGACTACCTGATCCGCACTGGGGTACGAACCCGGCTAGCCGCGGGGGCCTCACTTGAATTGAGGCACCGCACGGCGCTCTGGTGGGGAAGTGCACTCTAACTTACGAGTGGAAACCCCCCCTCGCTCCACAAAAAGGGGAAAGAGCACAAGCAGAGACGGAACGCAGAGAACCTCGAGGGTAAACTACGGCCCCAAAGCTCCTCCATGCACCTTACCCGCACCCCCCGAGTCTCGAGGACCGATGAATTATTACTCCCTGACGGAGAACACTCTCACTCATAGACCGGACCGAAATTAACAGCAGGATGCGCCATAGGGTCCACTACCACAAAAGGTACCACCTCCACAACTTTTTTTACAGATTAGATTCGGAAGACACCGGCATCGATTGGGACAACGCACCGGCCGTGCGTACGCAATAAAGTATACCACGTGGAGGCACACAGCAATGACACCCTCCCCTTTCGCATCCCTCTTTCCCCCCTTCCCACATTAGGGCGCATCCCCCGAGGCGCCATGTTTCGCACATATCCTTACTCCCCGTTGGCCCCCCAGCTTTCTCACTAAGATACCGCCCTAGCACCCTCCACACTGGTTAGAACACAGGGCCCCGGCGACGTTCGACGGAAACACTCGTCACCGTCACACATTGGCATTTCAAACCGGGACGTTATGTTACGAGACCCAGAACGGCTTCGGTCTCAACCAAATCCTGCGACAGTGTATCACAGCGCGGCACAAACCAGCCGCCCACTTTGCGTGAAGCCCCACCATCGATCCACTAGACTATGACCCAGCGCCAGTTCCCTTCTTCCCTTCCCACCAGCAACGACACGTTGCGCTACCCCAAGACAGGTGGGGTTCAAGGTGACAGAGGCATCCACCGCGAACGCACAGATGATCCATGAATCGGGAAAATCGTCACGGAGCGAGTTGAGCTCCGAAAGGGTTGGAGTTACACACAAATACTCTAGTCCATCGCCGCAGCCCAGACCCCCCACACCACCAATCACGATGGAACGATCAGCACGGCAATGTGAACGGCAACGCCACTTCGAGAGCGCCGCACGCTGCCCCTTCAGGCGCCACTGCGATTGAGCATTACTTCCGTTATCCGAGAGACCGAAATGTTTTGCCCGAAAGGCGCCAGCTTACGTAGCTATGCCCAAGAGAGATGAGCTGCTGCCCAACCGCCCTCTCCTCTGGGGCCACGGATCTGATACAGTTACACACACAGCACGCGCCACCTGCGCAGCCCCTCCCCGCCTTGGACTCGTTATGCACTCCCAATCACCAATCCAGAGGAGCGTCCCCGAGGGCAGACGGGAGCCCCGGAACACGACGTACTCTCCCCGTGTCTGGGCCATCAAACCGGGTCACTAGTGACCAAGTGCACGGACCCTAACAGATACTACGGTCCTCACGGACGGCTCCGATCTCAGCCCGCTTCGGCCCCTGGTCGCCCCACCCAACCACGTCCCACTGAGCCTGGCTTACGAATCAGTCAAAGTCGCAGCATCAACTCATACGCCAACTTACTAATAAAAAGGGACTTGGGAACTGGAACCAAAGGGATACTACCATTACCCAGGGCACCCAGGGAGGCCGACCCGGCTCCCCCGCCTTTGGCCCCCCGCAACCAGTGCAGGTAACGGGTGTACCCCCGTCCCCACCCGACGGTGCTTCACCTTTTCACACAGGGCCGAGTTCCTACTACTTCGGGCATTCCTCCACAATGCGTGCTAAGGACCCCAGTCCCCCCCCCTTCCCCCCATCGCCCCCCCCTAGCTTCGGCACCACAACCCCATCCATCACTCAGGCGCCCCTCCCTCCCCGGACTCCCCTCCTCCTAAAAAGGCGACCACCCCTCAAGCGGGTGCTGTTACGAGCAAGCATGGCTCACAAGGCCCCCCCCTTACTATGGCTGCCTTCAGACACCTTTACACCCCCCCAAAGTAGGTTGGGCTTAAGGACCGGGGGGGACAAGCGATAAACACCAACACCGGGCGCACCAGGAGGTTCACAGTGGCCCCTCACAATGTTCAAGGACCCCGGACACTCTCTGAGCGGGTGAATGGTTAGTGGATAATATATAATAACACGGAGCTTTTCTCTCCTTGACTTCATATGGCAAAATTTCGCCTTGTGGCATTTTATTTTTCGTTGAATTGCCCCACCATTCTTATGAGTTCTACCGCCGATCTTATAACAACTTCATCACAACCCGTTTATAGAAGGCCGACTCCGCGCCCCTAATTTATTACACCTTCAGTCAAGTGCCCAATATGTAATTTTAAATTCTATATTACTCTTTGAAATATATACATCGCCGTCCTCAAACTGTTACCACCGAAAATTATTTACTTACCTCCTTGCATAACCTTATTCAATCTCTTATGCTGTAAAATTGTCTGGAAAACTAATATTTTACCCGACTTAAC
>WNGS01059413.1:0-12498 GCA_020271785.1 Procambarus virginalis
TATGAGTGGAGCCCGTATGAGTGGAGCCCGTATAAGTGGAGCCCGTATAAGTGGAGCCCGTATGAGTGGAGCCCGTATGAGTGGAGCCGTATGGTGGAGTCCGTAGCGTGGAGTCCGTATGAGTGGAGCCCGTATGAGTGGAGCCCGTATGAGTGGAGTCCGTATGAGTGGAGCCCGTATGAGTGGAGCCGTATGAGTGGAGCCCGTATGAGTGGAGTCCGTATGAGTGGAGCCCGTATGAGTGGAGCCGTATGAGGGAGCCCGTATGAGTGGAGCCCGTATGAGTGGAGTCCGTATGAGTGGAGCCGTATGATGGAGCCCGTATGAGTGGAGCCATATGAGTGGAGCCCGTATGAGTGGAGCCCGTATGAGTGGAGCCCGTATAAGTGGAGCCCGTATAAGTGGAGCCCGTATGAGTGGAGCCCGTATGAGTGGAGTCCGTATGAGTGGAGCCCGTATGAGTGGAGCCCGTAGGAGTGGAGCCGTATGAGTGGAGCGGTATAAGTGGAGCCCGTAGAGTGGAGCCCGTATGAGTGAGCCCGTATAAGTGGAAGCCGGTATGAGTGGAGCCGTAAAGTGGAGCCCGTATGAGTGGACCCCGTATGAGTGGAGCCCGTATGAGTGGAGCCGGTATGAGTGGAGCCCGTATATGAGTGGAGCCCGTATAAGTGGAGCCCGTATGAGTGGAGCCCGTATAAGTGGAGCCGGTATGAGTGGAGCCCGTATAAGTGGAGCCCGATAAGGGAGCCCGTATAAGTGGAGCCCGTATGAGTGGAGCCCGTATAAGTGGAGCCCGTATGAGTGGAGCCCGTATGAGTGGACCCCGTATGAGTGGAGCCCGTATGAGTGGAGCCCGTATGAGTGGAGCCCGTATAAGTGGAGCCCGTATGAGGGAGCCCGTATGAGTGGAGCCCGTATAAGTGGAGCCCGTATGAGTGGAGCCCGTATAAGTGGAGCCCGTATGAGTGGAGCCCGTATAAGTGGAGCCCGTATAAGTGGAGCCGTATGAGTGGAGCCGGTATAAGTGGAGCCCGTATAAGTGGAGCCCGTATGAGTGGAGCCCGTATAAGTGGAGCCCGTATGAGTGGAGCCGGTATAAGTGGAGCCCGTATAAGGAGCCCGTATGAGTGGAGCCCGTATAAGTGGACCCGTATGAGTGGAGCCCGTATGAGTGGAGCCCGTATAGTGGAGCCCGTATGAGTGGAGCCCGTATGAGTGGAGCCCGTATAAGTGGAGCCCGTATGAGTGGAGCCCGTATAAGTGGAGCCCGTATGAGTGGAGCCCGTATGAGTGGAGCCCGTATAAGTGGAGCCCGTATGAGTGGAGCCCGTATAAGTGGAGCCGTATGAGTGGAGCCCGTATGAGTGGAGCCCGTATAAGTGGAGCCCGTATGAGTGGAGCCCGTATGAGTGGAGCCGGTATAAGTGGAGCCCGTATGAGTGAAGCCCGTATAAGTGGAGCCCGTATGAGTGAAGCCGTATGAGTGGAGCCGGTATAAGTGGAAGCCCGTATGAGTGGAGCCCGTATGAGTGGAGCCCGTATGAGTGAAGCCCGTATGAGTGGAGCCCGTATGAGTGGAGCCCGTATGAGTGGAGCCAGTATGAGTGGAGCCCGTATGAGTGGAGCCCGTATGAGTGGAGCCCGTATGAGTGGAGCCCGTATGAGTGGAGCCCGTATGAGTGGAGCCCGTATGAGTGGAACCCGTATGAGTGGAGCCCGTATGAGTGGAGCCCGTATGAGTGGAGCCCGTATGAGTGGAGCCGGTATAGTGAAGCCCGTATGAGTGGAGCCCGTATGAGTGGACCCCGTATGAGTGGACCCGTATGAGTGGAGCCCGTATGAGTGGAGCCCGTATGAGGGGACCCCGTATGAGTGGAGCCCGTATGAGTGGAGCCGGTATAAGTGAAGCCGTATGAGTGGAGCCCGTATGAGTGGAGCCCGTATGAGTGGACCCCGTATGAGTGGAGCCCGTATGAGTGGAGCCCGTATGAGTGGAGCCGTATGAGTGGAGCACGTATGAGTGAGCCCGTATGAGTTTATAACCGACACTCCTGGTAGCTCCATCAGCAGCAAGGGTCTGTGCTTGGTCTACTGTTATTCACAAATCCATATATTGTCCCTTAGGAATTATGGTTATTATTACATAGGAAAATTGGCGAGTTATCAAGTCTTAATTTGACAGCCACGTGCGGCCAGGGACCAATTACCTCTACCCTGTCTAATACCAGTTACTACCTGTGTCCACCCTGTCTAATACCAGTCACTACCTGACTGTCTACACCGGGCTGTGAGTAATGATTGGTGTCGGGTCGCTCTCACAAAAAACAAACTTTCCTACACAAGGGACCTCCAGTTTGGATATAATGACAGTTCATAAGTAAACTAGATGAGTATAATGAAGGAAACTCAGAGCAAGATAATGAGAGTAACGATCAGCTAATAAGTATAATTAATGTGGTAATATAGAGCCAGAGCTCTACCTGAACACGGCGCGTAAACCTCTCAACAGCCACCCCCCCCCACTTTGTGTTGTAAAGGCTTGGCTGTACTAGTCTATATATAAAGGATTGTAGAGTTTACTCAAGAGTTACGGGTTATTCATGCCGTGCCACCTCTGGGCGGCTTAATCTTCACCAGCCAATCAGGTCAAGTGTTAGTTTGGTTCACCTAGTATTCTTATTACGTGGAATGCGTGAATAGTCACGGTCAGTTACAGCCCCGCTCCTGTGCCAGGTATCGTCCACTACGGGCTCACCATAGCCCGTGCTACTTGCCCCGCTCCTGTGCCAGGTAAGTCCACTACGGGCTCACTATAGCCCGTGCTACTTGCCCCGCTCCTGTGCCAGGTAAGTCCACTACGGGCTCACCATAGCCCGTGCTACTTGCCCCGCTCCTGTGAGGTAAGTCCACTACGGGCTCACTATAGCCCGTGCTACTTGCCCCGCTCCTGTGCCAGGTAAGTCACACGGGCTCACCATAGCCGTGTACTTGCCCCGCTCCTGTGCCAGTAAGTCCACTACGGGCTCACCAGCCCGTGCTACTGGAACCTTTTGTTCCAAGTAGCGAATCTTAAACAACAGTGAAGAGTCAACTAGCCGGCACTAGCAAACTTTGAGAAGGGAAGTTAATGTCAGGAGAAGCGCCTAGCCATTATGACTGTATAGCACTGGGAAGGGATCAGGATCAGGATTTGGGATGGGACGGGGAAGGAATGGTACCACCCTTGGAAAACAAGCGGTTGAGAAAGTTGAGAAAAACATACCATACCATGCGGTCAAAGTCACTGATATAAGGGGTTTAATAATGTTGATTAATGTTCATACAGATTGCAATTGGAGTGCTAAGGGTAGGTAGGGGGGTTGGAAGTGGTTAACTGCCATAAAAACAGTATCCGTCAAATTGTGGCGTCGTTCCGTATAGTTGAGAGAGCTGTGAACAGATGAGAGCAGCGGCCAACACACAAGATAAGCATCGTAATGATCAATAGTTTCCGTCGACTGGTCCCAAGCAGTGATACCTGGCAGACTTAAGGCGACGACAGCTCTTACCAACACCTGTCATTAAAGTCGAAGATCCCCGGGTGGCAGGAGAGGACGGGCCTGAGAGGAAGAGTGGCGTGACCCGTGACAGTGAGGGCGGCTTGGGGTCAGCGGCGAGGCACGCGAGGCGGCCGCGCACGCCCCCGGCGCCGGCCACACACAAGGGGGCATCGTCAGTGCCCCGCCCCCTCTACACGCCTCTGCTGCGCCTCCTCTGGTGGTCCTCCACCTCCCCACCATGGTGTGATCTTGTTGGAGTCGGAGTGTTCTCCTGCTGCGTCTCGTGATCAATGCTACTATTGGTGCTCGCCTTCTACTGCCGCTAATCTGCCCCAACTCCTGGTCTTCTTGTTGGTAAGTTTCTACAACACAAATACTTCTACTTAAGTTATCTAATTTTGTGAACCGACAGAAAGTTGTTCAATTGCTCAATAAATCGTATTAACGTGATGTATCAAGGAGAAANACCAGGTACCTATTCACTGCTGGGTGAACAGAGGCTACAGTTAAGGATTGTCGCCTAGTCAATCCTCCCCGGCCAGGATACGAACCCAGGACAAAGCGCTCGCGAAGCGCCGGGCGAGTGTCTTACACTGCGCCGAGGTCTTGTTTTCTTTGGTGTTCTGTTACCCTGACAGCTTCCCCCCCCCTTGAAATTACCTTTGGCCTCTCCCTTACCTTAAGCCTTAAGGTTCCCCAGACATCTCCCCTCACCTTAGGGTGCCCCAGACCTCCCCACCTCCCTGAGAGGTGGCTAAGGTGCCTACCTTCGCCAAACTTAACTAATATACACATTTGATCAATTCAATTAAATAATTCAAATCTAAAAGGAATGATATAATATGAAATCAATTAAAATTAGATGAAGCTTAATTACTTATATTTATCTAAGCATTTAATAACGTTTACTGTTGTACCGTGAATGCTGTATAATCCAAACACCAGGCACGGCTCACGAACGCGTTATCAACACATTCACAAAAGAATTTCGTAGACGAACACTTAATGACAAATGAACAAAATTAGTCTTTGAACACCAAGGAAGCGGGAGCCTGAGGACAATTTATATGATTAAGTGATTATTTGCTAAGTAAATGAAAAGGAAATAGTTTGTAAATCACAAGGCATTTTCTACTGGGTGTTGGTATTTGTAAAATTAATATTTAGAGAGAACATAAATATTATTAGCCCCCAATAAGACGGAGATTAAGGCGAGTTAGGTCGCCAGTGTTTGTCTGTACCTCACTGTGCTATAAGAAGCCAGATTCTAGTTATTGGGCTCCAGCCTCTTAAATTTTATACTATCATTGTAATATAATTAATAATAATACGTTATGGTAATGTCTTCTAACACATATATTAACATAGGATAAAACCCCACACTTTTGTAATTTGTGAAATTTATGTAAATATTTACAGCAAGTCTTTCGCACTCTCTTGAGTGCTTTGTCAAGGTCTGAGTGTGTGGTGAGTACCAGACTTACATCTCAATGACACAATTAGACGTTAAAATGTAAGTCTGGTCTTCACCACACACTCAGACCTTAACAAAGCACTCGGGAGAGTGCGAAAGACTTGCTATAAATATTTACATAAATTTCACAAATTACAAGTGTGGGGTTTTATTAACAGTAATAACAACTCATTGTGTCGGGGGACAGGAAGCCAGTTATATATACAGTACATGTTAGGCTTATATCGACCTCCCTAGCCCCCACCCCCCCAGGGGTAGAATTACTAACCCTCCCAGAATACAACCTCACAATAAGCTGACTAGCTCCTGGGTACCTATTTACTGCTAGGTGGATAAGAGTATTAGGTGAAAAGAAACGTGCCCAACCATTTGTGTTCCGCCAGAGATTCGAACTCTGAATTCTGGACTGTGAGTGGAGAACGATCCCGACTGGGATCATTCTGATCTGCAGGGAGCCTATGGTGTGAAGGTGGTAAGTAGTAGGTCACACTTCTCCTGGTTGCTGGTTGCAACAGTACTATGAACAAATCTACAAGGGCCGTGATAAGGGTTCGAACTTACGTCTGAGAGGATCTCAGACGCGCCTTCATCGACTAGGCCACGACATGGTGTGAAGGTAGTAAGTAAGTTGACTTTCGCGGCCCTCTGGTCCCACCTTACTCCAGCTGCTTATCCCCTGCACTGCGGGTCTCCACTTCCTCATACCTCACTCCTTTGTTTTTCAAACTTTCACCTTTGTTCCCCATGTTTGATTTTTCCTCGTCTGGTAATGACTGTCTATACAAGACTAGAGAATGATTTAGAATGGACTAGAGAATGGTCCAGGACGGACCGAAACGTCGTCGTCCCTTTACCTTCTAGTGTGTGGTCTGGTCAACATACTTCAGCTACATTATTGTGACTCGTCGCCTGCATATGTCTATACCCTTCACCTAAACCCCATCAGTATTTGTTATGTTATGATCATATCCCCTCAACGACCTTCTCTCAACTAGTGTTATTAGAACTTGTCTATCCTCTCCTCGTATTTCAACTCTCTTATCTCTGGTTCAAGTCTCGTAGGAAATCTCTAGACTATCTCAATCTTGTTCTTGTGCTTCACTAGGTGAGCATTTCTCGCTGGTGCTGCATATTCTAGAACAGGGCTGACGAAGGTTGTGTATAATGTCTTGAATGATTACTTGCTTATTCTAAATGGAGCATAAATGCGTCCAAGCTTAGCACTTACTGGACCAGCCAGAAGGCTTGGTCAAGAATGACCTCGTGTGGACACTCACGACTATAGGTACACACACACACACACACACACACACACACACACACACACACACACACACACACACACACACACACACACACACACACACACACACACCCTAGAATACAACCGGTTGAATTGACGAGAGGCGGGACCAAAGAGCCAGAGCTCAACCCCCGCAAGCACAACTAGGTGAGTACAACTAGGTGAGTACACACACACACACACACGAATGTATACGCTCACTGCTACACACACACACGAATGTATACACTCACGACTACATACACACACGAATGTATACACTCACGACTACATACACACACGAATGTATACACTCACGACTACATACACACACGAATGTATACACTCACAACTACATACACACACGAATGTATACACTCACGACTACATACACACACGAATGTATACACTCACGACTACATACACACACGAATGTATACACTCACGACTACATACACACACGAATGTATACACTCACGACTACATACATAAAGACAAATGTATTGTGTAAGGAATGAGGGCTGGAGCGTAATCCTGATATATGGACCAACAGCGCCCTCTAATTTATGGTCATTTGAGAGGAAGGGGAGAGGTGAGGGGTCACCACTGTGTGAGGGGTCACCACTGTGTGAGGGGTCACCACTGTGTGATGGGTCACCACTGTGTGAGGGGTCACCACTGTGTGAGGGGTCACCACTGTGGGGTTTCACCAATATGTAAGGTCGCCAATATATTGTTACATCTGCTAATTTACATCAACTTTCCCTCTTCCTCCTATGATGTCTCTAAATTGGGATGATGCACCCCTCTATCTATATTATATATATATATATATATATATATATATATATATATATATATATATATATATATATATATGTGTATTTGTGTGTGTGTGTGTGTGTGTGTGTGTGTGTGTGTGTCAGAAAACGGACAACCACGAAGGGAAAACTAAACAAGAAATTACCTGAACGTTATTTAGGTGGCGAGAGTAATTTGGATGATACTAACATGTCTTGCTTATTTTCCCACTGAACTACGGTAAATGAGGCCGTTGAGGACATATTGGTCTGGCACTTCACAGCTGTACATGTGTGTGCGATGACAATAGGGGCAGCGAGGTGAAGGTCTATACCAGTGTGAAGGTCCCACCTCAACAAGGTAAGTTCTGAAGGCAGTGTTAGAGACGGCAAATGGAAAATCCCCATCATGAAGAGCTGACACTGCTGCCAATAAAGCAAGGGTAATACTAGCGGACCAATGTTAATGTACTAGTAGTACTAATAGTACTAGTGGAGAAAGACCAGAGCCGGTCGGCCGAGCGGACAGCACACTGGACTTGTGATCCTGTGGTCCTGGTTCGATCCCAGGCGCCGGTGAGAAACAATGGGCAGAGTTTCTTTCACCCTATGCACCTGTTACCTAGCAGTAAAACAGGTACCTGGGTGTTAGTCAGCTGTCACGGGCTGCTTCCTGGGGGTGGAGGCCTGGTCGAGGACGGGCCGCGGGGACACTAAAGCCCCGAAATCATCTCAAGATAACCTCAAGATAACCAGAGTAATACAGTGGTGGTAGAGCAGTAGAGAGGCTGAGGTTGTTAACCTGCAATCATCACTAAGCGATTGAGACATTAACTCTTACAATGGCTTGTGTCTCACTATCACTTGCATGAGTCCAACAGTAACTAGCACTGCGCCACCAGAGGCAGTTATTACCTTGAATTGTACTTCACGCGCATGCTGCCCAGCAAACAAGATTTAACTACCATTAGTGGTAAATTAGCGTCAGCAGTTCAACTCGCTCAGGAAGGTGTGTGTGTGTGTGTGTGTGTGTGTGTGTGTGTGTGTGTGTGTGTGTGTGTGTGTGTGTTGTGTGTGTGTGTGTGTGTGGTGTGTGTGTGTGTGTGTGTGTGTGTGTGTGTGTGTGTGTGTGTGTGTGTATGGTGTGGTGTGTAAACACCACTCGACAAATGAGTGTACGGGTAAATGGGACAAATGGGGGTGAGAAAGTCGATAGTGCTCACCTGGCCTCCTCCACCCTTGTGCCCCGCCGTCGGCTGACAGTAGCCATATTTACCCTCTCAAATTACAGGCTTGGCGTTGACCAGAGCGAGACGAGTTACCCACTCTCCTTCCTGTTCTACTGTAGTGTGTGTGTGTGTGTGTGTACTCACCTAGTTGTGTTTGCGGGGGTTGAGCTCTGGCTCTTTGGTCCCGCCTCTCAACCGTCAATCAACAGGTGTACAGATTCCTGAGCCTATTGGGCTCTATCATATCTACACTTGAAACTGTGTATGGAGTCAGCCTCCACCACATCGCTTCCTAATGCATTCCATTTGTCAACCACTCTGACACTAAAAAAGTTCTTTCTAATATCTCTGTGGCTCATTTGGGCACCCAGTTTCCACCTGTGTCCCCTTGTGCGTGTGCCCCTTGTGTTAAACAGCCTGTCTTTATCAACCCTGTCGATTCCCCTGAGAATCTTGAATGTGGTGATCAAGTCCCCCTAACTCTTCTGTCTTCCAACGAAGTGAGGTTTAATTCCTGCAGTCGCTCCTCGTAGCTCATACCTCTCAGCTCGGGTACTAGTCTGGTGGCAAACCTTTGAACCTTTTCCAGTTTAGTCTTATGCTTGACTAGATAGGGACTCCATGCTGGAGCCGCATACTCCAGGATTGGTCTGACATATGTGGTATATAATGTTCTGAAAGATTCCTTACACAAGTTTCTAAAGGCACTTGTGTGTGTGTGTGTGCGCGCGCGCGCAGGCCGTAGCTTGCGTTACGTTAAATCTTGGTACTGCTGTACATCTTTTCTCAATCTTTGGCGGCTTTGTTTACAATTATTAAACAGTTAATGAGCTCTTAAGCACCAGGAGGCTGTTTATAACAATAACAACAGTTCATTGCGCAAGTTTTCATGCTTGTAAACTGTTTAATAAATGTAACCAAAGCCGTCAATGATTGAGGAAAGATGTACACGTTCGTTAGTACTTGCGTAACTGCTTCGTGAATCTGTGGCCAGCGTCCGAAGCTGACTGGAGTTGGAGGGTCACCTCCTCGTCACATCACGTCACTCGCTACCCAGTAGTGCAGGCGGCGTGACCATAAACTATTTGACCCGGGGGTTACACGGTGCGTCGTGTATGTAAAAAGACACCTCGAACACTCTTTATGTAGGACAAACGTAAATCTGTGTATTTATGTTTGTATGTTAGCTTAGGTAACCGGTCGGTAGTTTAGGTTAACTTAGGGAGCCGGTCGGGCGAGCGGACAGGACGCTGAACTTGTGATCCTGTGGTCCCGGGTTCGATCCCGGGCGCCGGCGAGAAACAATGGGCAGAGTTTCTTTAACCCTATGCCGCTGTTACCTAGCAGTAAATAGGTGTCTGGGTGTTAGTCAGCTGCCACGGGCTGCTTCCTGGGGTTGGAGGCCTGGTCGAGGACCGGGCCGCGGGGACATTAAAGCCCCGAAATCATCTCAAGATCTAGGTAGCCGCACTACAATCACCTTCCGTGGTTGATTGTTCAATAAATCCCTAAATAATATGTTTAACAAATCTCTAACCCTGGCAAAGTGGTAACACACTCGCCTAGCGTTTTGCCAGCGCTTTGGCCTGGGTTCGTATCCTGGCCGGGGAGGATTAACTAGGCGCCAATCCTTAACTGTAGCCTCCGTTCACCCAGCAGTGAATGGGTACCTGGTTGTTAAACAATTTGTCGTATCCCGGGGTAAATTAGGATTAAGGACCTGCCCGAAATGCTATGCGTGCTAGTGGCTGTACAAGATCGTGAGAACTCTTGAATAAATACAAAATGACGCTGTTAAACCAATCAACGATATATGGAGCGGCGTTCTCTTCAAGAACAATGTTCATTTCTTCTCTATACAGCAATAAACGCAAATATTTTATGTCGCAATAATGACAAAAATATATTAATTTTGAATCTCTTACTGTGAAAATATGGAATGTAGAAGCGTGGAGCCCTCAATACCAGCCAACTAGTTGTATAAGCAGTGTATAAGTTGTATAAGCAGTGTATAAGTTGTATAAGTTGTATAAGCAGTGATACCCTTATTAACCAAAAGGGTTTTCATGCCAGCAGAAAGTGAGAACTAAACCTTATTGTGACGTTTCATTAGAATATATCTGAAGTTAGAGTAATGATATTTGTGTGAATGAAGGAGACCTGAACATCACTGGTCCTCACCATAATGGTGACCTGAACATCACTGGTCCTCACCATAATGAAGGAGACCTGAACATCACTGGTCCTCACCATAATGAAGGAGACCTGAACATCACTGGTCCTCACCATAATGAAGGTGACCTGAACATCACAGGTCCTCACCATAATGAAGGAGACCTGAACATCACAGGTCCTCACTATAATGAAGGAGACCTGAACATCACAGGTCCTCACCATAACGTAGGTGACCTGAACATCACAGGTCCTCACCATAATGAAGGAGACCTGAACATCACAGGTCCTCACTATAATGAAGGAGACCTGAACATCACGGGTCCTCACTATAATGAAGGAGACCTGAACATCACGGGTCCTCACCATAATGAAGGAGACCTGAACATCACAGGTCCTCACTATAATGAAGGAGACCTGAACATCACAGGTCCTCACCATAACGTAGGTGACCTGAACATCACAGGTCCTCACCATAATGAAGGAGAATGTTTTATCTTGCTCTGCTTGTCTAATCTTCCACCCGCCCCCCGTGCAATGTCTTGCCAGTCTTCCGTGACTGGTGTTGCCTCTCTTACTATATTCTCGACGTCTGGCTCGGACAGGATCGATGTAAGAAACTTCTCTCGGGAAAATATTTGGGATTTGGCTGTGTTTTGCGGCATCTTGGCCGGCGGGCTCAGGTGTGTGCGGCGGGTCCCGCAATGCCTCACGCCTTCCACTCCTTGCCTTCTGCCTTCATGTTTTATTAAATTGAGTGCAGCTGCGTCGGGAGATGCAGCAGTTGATGCTCCTGCAATGTTGACTTTCTTTGTTTAAGGTTGCTCCAGGAAGTGCGGGAGGCTGGAGTGGGTTCCGTTTCAAGCCAAAATGGTAGTTTCATTAGACATTTGAACAGTGCCACAAAGGTTTGTTTGTGTTGGCATTAGTAAGGCTTGAGTGTCGTTACCTGCTCGGGTTGCTTGTTTGGTCTCAGGCTTGTTATGTCCCGTTAGCTTTGTCTATTGTATCTGTTCTTCAGGTTTCATATTTTGTTGAGGATGGTCCTTCTGCAGGGCGACGACCACAGCGTCCACAGTCCCTCGGCGACCACCAGGGCGACGACCCAAGCGTCCACAGCTCCCTCGGCGACCACCAGGGCGACGACCCAAGCGTCCACAGCTCCCTCGGCGCCACCAGGGCGACGACCAAGCGTCCACAGCTCCCTCGGCGACCACCTTATTTCTCACATCTTTACTGTAGTCTTCTTTCGCAAAAAAATGTACATTTAAAAATGTTTGAAGCTATGTAATACAAACATACACAAGTGTTTTCATATTTTACACTACCATATGTTACCATAATGGTAATGCGAATGATCCAAAGCCAATATTTGAAAACATATAGAAGTTTAAGCATTTCTCGGGCAAAGCTGCTCCCAGGAACTGTAGCAATATATAACAACCAAAGAAGTTGGAACATCAACCCGTGTATCCGAGTAACGTTAATATGGTTGCATGTCACAATATAAGCTATACCAGTCTATTATAGGTGTAATTAGTAACATCTTGCAATAAAGTCTGAGTCATTACAATAAGAACTGCCTGATAAGGAACAGTAGACTATCAACATTCTCCGGGGTGAAATATTGTCTTTCTAATTAGGGATAATGAGTTAATATCATTTATTACTGTTTAATTGTAGAGACCTTTGTTTACCTACTACACAATGTCTAATAATAAAGAGAAACCATAATTAACCCCAATCTTATATAGTTTTCCCCTGGAGGTTACAGAAACAAGTGAGCCTTGCTAGCAGGCTCAGAGCTCTCCCTCCCTACCGTACCTCATATTATCGCTGTGAGGTAAATGAGTCAGTGAGGTGAAGTACCTCATTTATCTCTGTCACTTACTCACACGACGTATAAGGAGTCACCTGAGGTAAATGGGTTACAGTAAAGCCATGTTACAGCCCCGCTCCTGTGCAGGTAAGTCTGCTACGGGTTCACCATAGCCCGTGCTAC
>WNGS01059414.1:7590-25175 GCA_020271785.1 Procambarus virginalis
ATTTAATGCATCTAACGCTAATAGATCTGCCATTCAGTTCTGGGAGCACTTAGTAGCATGTCTTTGCACTCTTTCCCGTTTGTTGATTTGCTTCTTAAAGAGGGGCAGAGTAGTTTTTAAAAGTTGCCATGTCAACCACTATTTTTTGAATAAGGTGTATAAAAAGGGCTGCAATTGTTCAACGTTTCAGTACTGCAGCCTAGATAGAAAGGAGATTTTTTTTCAACGAATATTACACAGTTTCAAGTATTTATAAACAACCACACCTTTCAGATATAATATTCTATGACAATTTCTGTAGATTGCAGATAATAAAGGATCTGAGGAAGGGATTTTCCAAACACATCTTTAGTTTTCCTCATGCAAAAAGTCAAAGTTCCCCCAAAAATTATGCAAATTATCATGTTATTGCTATTATAAAAATCAATGAATGAACTTAGGAAGCAAAGTTTGTGCCAGATTTTAGAGATATACACTCTAAATTATAAGGTGTAAGTTATGTAAATTGAAATAAAAAATGAGGAGTTATAAGAATTTTTAAGTTAATTGAATGAAATAAGTAAAAAATAAAGTCTAGGTGCTGCCATCTGTGGCTGATGTTAACATCAACCAATTTTCTCCCCCAGCCCCTTTGCAATTACAGATAGGCTTATGTGTAGTCAGTTGTATAAGTTTTATGCAAATTTCCGATAAGAAGAAAATAAAATTAAAAAAAATATTTTGGCATGTTTGCGACGCTTATTAAGCATTTTGGATTTATGTCATTAATTTATTAGAAATACGAAAAATATAATGCAAACACGTTACTGATTGCAAATTACCCTAAAATACTTTATTTTCATCAACAATATGTACTTGTTCAAACAGTAAGATATTGATTAGGAAAGAATTCTGTTTCTATTGCATATTTGACGT
The DNA here is from genome assembly GCA_020271785.1 of Procambarus virginalis. NCBI lineage: Eukaryota > Metazoa > Arthropoda > Malacostraca > Decapoda > Cambaridae > Procambarus > Procambarus virginalis. The sequence continues at coordinate 8,506 of WNGS01059414.1, forward strand.
TTAAGCCAGATTAGATCGGTTTTATGTGGACCTTTCTTATCATTTGTATTGGAAACAAAATATCATTTGCCGTTTAAATATCCAAATAACACGAACCCGCTTTACGATTTGAAGTAAAAATCTGAATTGGTAATAGAGTGACTTTTTTTACGTTTTGTTGATGGTTTTGAAGAATTGGTTGAAAAACTCTTTCCCAATATTCAAACCAAATATAAGACTCACGATTGGCTGAGTGAACGAGCGTATTCTAGCTGCCAAGAACAAAGACGTCTACGAAATTAACAATATTATTTAGTCTAACATTCAAAGGAAGGCAGTCACATACAGTCTGTCGATACTGTTGAGGAAGAAGATGAAGCGGTTAATTATCCAAATATTGAATTCACTCAATCTAAAAAGGATACCAACACACGTACGTTAACTGAACATTCGGCTTGCCAATTATCATGTGGCGAAATATCAACCAGCCAAAACTTTGGAAGGCCACGCTTTTTGCAGTAAAAAAAAAATAAAGAACAATGTCGCAAAAGCACCAATCATGACAGGACCTGTCAAAGGTGAAGATGTACTCATTCCTCGCATTCCAGTGATTCCAACTGATATACCATTTCAATTTAAGATATTGTAATTTACAATTCGATTGTCGTTTGCAATTACCATCAACGAAGTTCAGGGCCAATTTTTATAATTGTGCAGATAATATCTAAACATGGATTGCTTCTCTCATGGACTATTATATGTTGCATGTTCTATAGTCGGCAAACCAGACACTCTCTATATCTCCACAGGACAATAAAAAAAAACTTTGTATACCACAACAGCATTGTGAAATTAAATCTATTAGAAACGTGACTTTCTCTATTCTTATATATATTATATATATATATATATATATATCTATTATATATATATTATATATATATATATCATTATAATAGAATGAGGAAGTGACGTCGATAGATTAATTTAATATATATATGATAGATTAGTTTAAGAGATAAAGTAATATATAATATACATATATAGAGATATAGACTTATAGATATATATATATATGTATACTATCTAGATATATAGAGATAGATAATAGATCATATATATATAGAATACTATATATATATAGTATACACAAAATATATAATTATATAAGACTATAAGAATATATATATATAAATATAGAATATTAAATATAGTATAAATAAATAATGATATTTAATATATTTAAGTACTGGTTATTCTTAAGATATTTAATAGATATAATCAAATATAGACTATTTAATGAATATAATATATATATTATTATATATATATATATATCTTAATCTATATATAATATATATATATATGATCGATGTCCCTTAGGGAATCTTATTTTAAGATGAATAGGAAACCCAGGGATATACTGAACATCTGTTTTCAGATTCGGTACTTTAACAGAGACGTTTAAAATAATTTTTTCAGTATTCATCAGCAAATTAAAAAAAAACAGACAATCACATATTCAATAACGTGTAAACAAAGAACTCATACTGAATATAATGGCCTATCAAAGAAAGGAAAATGATTAAAACACACAAACTTAAGCTTATTAGAGTGATCATATAATAAAACTTATTAAACTGTCACATAGATAAAGCTAATTAAAAAATCCATTAAATTACAAAAGGAATTTTATAACTATTACAACAAACAATACTATTAAAATTACGTGAAGTGATCAACTGTAGTGAAACTTGATAGCTACCATTTAAATACTAAACACTATGTAGAGAGTAATCCTTATACTAGCTCCATTATCTCATAATCTTAATAGCATAACTAGTTAACACTAATTACAGAAGCTACAAACCTTTCCCCAATTACAGGTAATACTCTTATCACCTTGTTGGAGGGAGCTGAGATGTAATATCACCATATAACCCAGCGGTGTGAGAACAGCAAACCAGTACAATCTCCAGGCAAAGAAGTTAGTACTCGGCTTGAGCAGTTCTAATCGACCCAAAGATAAACGTACGTTTAAACAATGGTGACCCCTGAGAGTTTCGACGATACCCAGCCACAATAGACTACAACATTGATTCTCACTGGACCTTCACTCCTATTGTTGCTTGCTGTGGACCGCTGCCACCAGTCACGGAACGCTGCCAACAACCTCGCCACAGCTATGATTTTCACCGCAATCATCTCTGCTTTTTCATCAACTACAGCTTACTGCACACGAGCGTACTTACTCATATGACAATTTCATCAGAAACTACATCATTTGGGATCTACAGCCTGTCCTCCGACTCTCGTCGCTGCAGGGCACTGTTGTTCTACAGGACTCCCACGGAAGCTGCTCTTTCGTCAGATTCATCTAAAGTACACTGCATTCTGATACTCTTCCGACTCGAGCACTTGGATACAGACTTACAGCTTGCGTTTCGACTCTTCGTCGCCTCCAGAACATTCAGCTCTTTTTAGCCAGTGATTCCCTCGTTGTCCTAACTACGTGCCTACCATTCCCTCCTATTGTCTTGGTGCCCGAGGCCAATCCGCCCGAATCTAACATGCTCCACCAGCGACCCAAGGACGCAACAATCATGCACATTCTCTCTCTCCTGCTACACGAGCTTGTTCACACACTGCCTGCATCATTTGGCACCGGACTACATGTTCCACAACGCCCATGTATTTTTTGTTTATATTGTTTTCTTCCATTCCCTGGCAGGGGGAGTCCTCCCTCCCTCTGTAGCGAGTAATCATTATACTCGCTCATTATTTCATTATCTTAATGCATTACTAATCACACAAGCTCACAATCCTTTCCCCAATACAGGGTATACGCCCCTCCTCACATCTTGTTGAAGGAGCTGAGGTGTAATCACCCATCTAACCCAGCGATGTGAGAACAGCAGGACAGTACAATCTCCAGTCAAATGAACTGTAGTTACTCGGCTTGGGCAGTTCTAGTCGACCCAACATAAACGTACGTTACAACTATAACAAATATTCATATAATATACAAATCTACAAAAAATGTATGTATAAATGCAACAGAATAACGACCAATTACCAAAGTCACTAATCAAAATCTTATAAAAAACTCACCCCAATATTAAATAAAACTAAAATACCAACATGGCCATTTAATACAAGTTGTCCAGAATTTTCAAATCAGATTCCAAGCAGAGAGAATTAAACTCATAACAAGGGTTTCTAATCTCCAAAAACGCTGGTTTTAGACTAATGGTAATCCATTCCCGTTAATCCATTTAGACAATGGACTAACAAAGCATTGTTATCCTCAAGTAGACCTTTTTAAACATTATTTTTGTCAACACTAATACCCATAGACTCTTATTTTAAATTTAAATAAAGTGCCTACCCACCCCTGTGCTGTAATGTCGTATATAGTGTATATATGTATACTTGTTCACAGCTGGATCTATCGGAGTCCATTCGGAACTTAAGATTAGGATACTTGAGGACCGGGGAGTTTCTTTTTAGGCTGGATTACCATTGTCTAACCCAGCATTTTCGGACGATTAGAAACCATTTTATGAGTTATAATTCATCTTATCGGCTGGAATCTGATTTTAAAATTTGGACACTTGTATAAATGGCCAGTCAGATTTGAGAGAATAATGGATTCCTATATATTATCTTATAGAGCTGCAGCCTCTGTTTAAATGGCACCTTCGGCTGTTCAATTGCTACCTGTTATAGTGCACAGTAGCGTGCTTGATAATTTGCTTTATATTCATTCTGGCTAGATTTAATTTATTATAATTTTGCTCTAGTTACCATGTTTTTTGCCTTTTCTTACTTATTTCAAGCTATTTACCATTGTACATTATTATAATCTTTTTATTTAGGATACAAAATACACATTTTTTGGTATTTATTTTATTTATATTTGAGTTTATAGATTTTGATTAGTACTTATAATTGTCGCATATTCTCTGTTTGCATTTTATATTACATTTTTTGTAGATTTGTAGTCATTATATGAATATTTGTTTATCGTGTTTAGTAATTATCGTGGTTAGCTATCAAGTTTCACTCCATGTTGATCACTTTGCGTAAGTTTAATATGGTTTGTTTTTAGTAGTTTATAATTACTCTTGTAATTTAATGGATTTTTGAATTAGCTTTTATCTATGTGCCAGTTAATAAGTTTTATTTTTTATTGATCACTTTAAGTAAGCTTAAGTTTTTGATTTCTTAATAATTTTCCTTTCTTTGATAGGCCAATTATATTCACGTATGAGTTCCTTGTTTACCAGTTATTTGATTGTGATTTGTTTGTTCTCTTAGATTCTGAGATGAATACAAGAAAGTATTCGAAACTTACTGCATTTTAAAGTAAAGACTCTGAAACAAGATGTTCAGTATATCCCTGGATTTCCTATTCATTCTTATGACTTATATCGATCTATATATATATATATATTACTTATTATATCTATTATATATATACTCTATCTATATACTACTATATATTATAGTATATTATATTATATATAATATTATTATATTATTATATTATATATATATATTATATATATATCTTATATATATATATCTTATATATATATATATATATATATACTGATATATAATATATATAATAATATATATAATCTATTATAATTACTATATATCTATAATATATTATATTATATAATATATATATTATATCTATAATATATAATATATATAATATTTAATTTCTATAATATATTATATATAGATATATATATATATATATATATATATATATATATATATATATTAATAATATATATATATCTATTAATATAATATATATATATATACTATATACTATTATTATATTATATATAATATATATATATTATATATATATTAATATATTCTATATATCTATATATATATATATAATACATCATATATATTATTCTATATATTATATATATATATATATATATATATATATATACTATATAATATAAGTATTATTATAATTCTATCTATATATCCTATATATATATATTATTATATATATATTATCTATATATATAGCTATATTATATAATATATGATCTATAATTATTTATAATATAATATAATAATATATATATATCTATATATCATAATATATATATATATTATATAATATATATTATATATATATTATATATATATAATATTAGAATATATAATATATATCTCATATATATATATATATATATATATTATATCTATATATATTATATTATATATTATATCTATATATCGATTATATATATAATATCTATTAAGATGCATAGGAAATCCAGGGATATACTGAACATCTTGTTTCAGATTCTTTACTTTAAAATGCCTAACGTTTCGAATACTTCTCGTATTCCTCATCAGATCTAAGGAGAACAAACAAATCACAATCAAATAACTGGGAAACAAAGAATCATACTGAATATAAATGCCTTTCAAAGAAAGGAAAATTATTTAAAATCAAAACTTAAGCTTACTTAAAGTGATGATCAATAAAACTTAAACTTATTAACTGTCACATTAGATAAAAGCTAATTCAAAAATCCACTAAATTACAAGAAGAATTTTAAAACTACTAAAACAAACCATATTAAACTTACGCAAAGTGATCAACTACAGTGAAACTTGATAATTAATACATGGATAATCAACACTAATACAACTAATAAAATAATGACTTCACACCATCAAAAAATGAATATAAAATTAAATATATTAAAAAAAAAAAAAAAAAAAAAAAAAAAAAAAAAAAAAAAAAAAAAAAAAAAAAAAAAAAAAAAAAAAAAAAAAAAAAAAAAAAAAAAAAAAAAAAAAAAAAAAAAAAAAAAAAAAAAAAAAAAAAAAAAAAAAAAAAGGCAAAACATGGTAAACTAAGCAAATTATAATCATAAATAAATTACCTGAATGTACTATAAATCAAATTACAGCACCTACTGTGCACTATACAGAGTACAATTGAACAGCCGAAAGGTTCCTATTTAACAGAGGCTGCAGCTCCTATATATATATATAAGGATCTCCATTACTCCCAAATCTGACTGGCCATTTATTACAAGTGTCCAGAATTTTAAAATCAGCTTCCAGCAGAGAATGATTAACTCATAACATATGGTTTCTAATCTCCGGAAATGCTTGGTTTAGAACGATGGGTAATCCAGTCCTTAAAAGAAACTCCCCGGCTTCCTCAAGTATCCTCATTTAAAGTTACGCATGAACTTCCGATATATCCAGCTGGAACAATTATACATATATACGACATACAACATTACAGCACAGGGGGGGTAGGCACTTTATCTTTAAATTTAAAATAAGAGTCTATGGTATTAGTGTTGACAAAAATAATTTTAAAGTCTACTTGAGGATAACAATGCTTTGTTATCCATTGTCTAAATGGATAACGGGCAATGGATTACCATTGTCTAAACCAGCGTTTTTGGAGATTAGAAACCCTTGTTATGAGTTTAATCATTCTCTGCTGGAATCTGATTTTAAAATTCTGGACACTTGTATAAATGGCCATTTTTTGGTATTTAGTTTTATTTAATATTTGAGTTTTTTATAAGATTTTGATTAGTACTTTGTAATTGTCGCTTATTCTGTTTGCATTTTACATACATTTTTTGTAGATTTGTAGTCATTATATGAATATTTGTTATAGTTGTAACGTACGTTTATGTTGGGTCGACTAGAACTGCCCAAGCCGAGTACTACATTCTTTGACTGGAGATTGTACTGGTTTGCTGTTCTCACATCGCTGGGTTATATGGTGATTACACCTCAGCTCCCTTCAACAAGGTGAGAGGCGTATTACCTGTAATTGGGGAAAGGATTGTAGCTTGTGTGATTAGTAATGCATTAAGATAATGAGATAATAGAGCGAGTATAAGGATTACTCGCTACAGGACTCCCCCTGCCAGGGAATGGAAGAAAACAATATAACAAAAAATACATGGTCGTTGTGGAACATGTAGTCCGGTACCAAAAGATGCAGGCAGTGTGTGAACAAGCTCGATGTAGCAGGAGAGAAGAATGTGCATGATTGTTGCGTCCTTGGGTCGCTGGTGGAGCATTTAGATCTGGGGCGGATGGGCTCGGGCACCAGGACAATAGGAGGTAATGTAGGCACGTAGTTAGGACAACGAGGGAATCACTGCTAGAGCTGAATTGTCCTGGAGGCAACGAAGAGTCGGAAACGCAAGCTGTAGGTCCAAGATGCCCGAGTCGGAAGAGTATCAGAATGCAGTGTACGTGTAGATGAATCTGGCGAAAGAGCAGCTGTCGTGGGCGTCCCTGTAGAACAAGCAGTGCCCTGGCAGCGATTGAGAGTCGGCAGGACAGGCTGTAGATCCCACATGATGTAGTTGCTGATGAAACTGTCAGATGAGTAAGTAACGCTCGCTGTGCAGGAAGCTGTAGTTGATGAAAATGCAGAGACGATAGCGGTGAAAATCATAGCTGTGGCGAGGGTGATGGCAGCGTTCCATGACAGGTGGCAGCGGTCCACAGCAAGCAACAGCAGGAGTGAAGGTCCAGTGAGAATCCATGTTGTAGTCCATCGTGGCTGGGTATCGTCGAAACTCTCAGGGGTCACCAATGTAACGTACGTTTATCTTGGGTCGATTAGAACTGCTCAAGCCGAGTACTACATTCTTTGACTGGAGATTGTACTGGTTTGCTGTTCTCACATCGCTGGGTTATATGGTGATTACACCTCAGCTCCCTCCAACAAGGTGAGAAGAGTATTACCTGTAATTGGGGAAAGGATTGTAGCTTGTGTGATTAGTAATGCATTAAGATAATGAGATAATGGAGCGAGTATAAGGATTACTCGCTACATAGTGTTTAGTATTTAAATGGTAGCTATCAAGTTTCAGTCCAGTTGATCACTTCGCGTAAGTTTAATATGGTTTGTTTTAGTAGTTATAAAATTCCTTTTGTAATTTAATGGATTTTTTAATTAGCTTTTATCTATGTGACAGTTAATAAGTTTTATTTGTATTGATCACTCTAAGTAAGCTTAAGTTTTGTTTTTTAATCATTTTCCTTTCTTTGATATGCAATTATATTCAGTATGAGTTCTTTGTTTACCAGTTATTTGATTGTGATTTCTGTTTTTTTTTTAGATTTGATGATGAATACAAAAAGTATTTGAAACGTCATGCATTTTAAAGTAAAGAATCTGAAACAAGATGTTCAGTATATCCCTGGTTTTCCTATTCCTCTTAAAATTAAGATTCCCGAAGGGAACATCGATCATATATATATATATATATATATATATATATATATATATATATATATATATATATTCATTTATATATTCTATATTTATTATATATATTTAAATATACTTAAATAATATACCATACTTAAATATATTTAAATATAAATATATTTATTTATACTATATTTAAATATTCTATATTTATATATATATATTCTTATATATTCTTATATAATATATATATGTGTATATATATATATATATATATATATATATATATATATATATATATATATTCTTATATATATATATATATATATATATATATATATATATATATATTATATTTAATATATATATATATATATATATATATATATATATTAAATATATATATATATATTAAATTAAATCTATTAGAAACGTGCACTTTCTCTATTCTTATATATATATATATATATATATATATATATATATATATATATATATATATATATATATATATAAGAATAGAGAAAGTGCACGTTTCTAATAGATTTAATTTCACAATGCTTGTGGGTATACAATATTTTTTGTTGTTCTATTGTCTGTGGAGATATAGAGATTGTCTGGTTTGCCGACTATAGAACATGCAACATATAATTGTCCATGAGAGAAGCAATCCATGTTTAGATATTATCTGCACAATTATAAAAATTGGCCCTGAGCTTTGTTGATGGTGATTGCAAACGCCAGTCGAATTGGAAATTACAATCTCTTAAGTTAAAATGGCATATCTGTTGGAATAATAAGAATGCGAGGAATGAGGACATCTTCACCTTTGACAGGTCCTGTCATGATTGGTGCTTTTGCGACATTGTTCTTTATTTTTTTTTTACTGCAAAAAGCGTGGCCTTCCAAAGTTTTTGGCTGGTTGATATTTCGCCACATAATAATTGGCAAGCCGAATTTCAATTGACGTACGTGTGTTGGTATCCTTTTTAGATTGAGTGAATTCAACAATTTGGATAATTAACCGCTTCATCTGCTTCCTCAACAGTATCGACAGACTGTATGTGACTGCCTTCCTTTGAATGTTAGACTAAATAATATTGTTTAGTTCGTAGACGTCTTTGTTCTTGGCAGCTAGAATAGCTCGTTCACTCAGCCAATCGTGATTCTTATAATTGGTTTGAATATTGAGAAATAGTTTTTCAACCAATTCTTCAAAACCAATTCAACCAAAACGTAAAAAAAGTCACTATATTACCAAATTCGAGAATTTTTACTTCAAATCGTAAAGCGAGGTTTCGTGTTATTTTGATGATTTAAAAGGCAAATGAATATTTTGTTTCCAATACAAATGATAAGAAGATGTACACATAAAACCGCTCTAATCTGGCTGAAACGTCAAAATATGCAATAGAAACAGAAATTCTTTCCTAATCAATATCTTACTGTTTTAACAAGGTACATATGGTTGATTGAAAATAAAGTATTTTAGGGTAATTTGCAATCAGTAACGTGTTTGCATTATATTTTTCGTATTTCTAATAAATTAATGACAATAAATCCAAAATGCTTAATAACGTCGAAAACAGCCAAAATATTTTTTTAATTTTATTTTTCTTATTTATCGGACAATTTGCATGAAACTTATACACCTGACGGCTCATAAGCCTATCTGTAAGGGTGCAAAGGGGGGCCAGGAAATTGGTTGATGTCAACCTCAGCCACAGATGGCAGCACCTTAGACTTTATTTTTTACTTATTTATTCAAGTAACATAAAAATTCTTATAACTCATTTTTTATTCAATTTACATGAAACTTACACCTTATATGTAGAGTGTATGTCTCTAAAATCTAGCACAAGCTTTGCTTCCTAAGTTCATTTATTGATTTTATAATAGCAATAAACATGATATATTTGCATAATTTTGGGGGGGGAACTTTGACTGTTTGCATTAGGAAAACTAAAGATGTGTTTGGAAAATCCCTTCCTACAGATCCTTTATTATATGCTAATCTGACAGAAAAGTGTCATAGAATGATTATATCTGAAAGGTGTGGTTGTTTATAAATACTTGAAAATGTGTAATATTCGTTGAAAAAAAATCTCCCTTTCTATCTAGGCTGCAGTACTGAAACTTGGAACAATTGCAGCCCTTTTCATATACAACTAGTCAAAAAATATTGGTTGACATTGAACAACTTTTAAAAAACTATCTGACCCCTCTTAAGAAGCACATCAACAAACTGGAAAAAGTGCAAAGACATGCTGCTAAGTGGCTCCCAGAACTGAAGGGCAGGATCTATGAGACGTTAGAGGCATTAAATATTCCAAAACTAGAAGATAGAAGGAAAAGAGGAGATATGATCACTACGTACAAAACAGTAACAGGAATTGATAAACTTGATAGGGAAGATTTCCTGAGACCTATAATTTCAAGAACAATAGGTCCTAGATTTAAACTAGACAGATGCCGAAGAAATGTAAGATAATCTACTTTTGCAAACAGAATGGTAGACGGTTGGAACAAGTTAGGTGAGAAGGTGGTGGAGGCCAAAACCGTCAAAAGTTTCAAAGCATTATATGACAAAGAGTGCTGGGAAAATGGGACACCACGAGTGTAGCTCTCATCCTATAACTACACTTAGGTAATTACATATGACAGTGTCAGACCACTGAGGAAGAATTGAAACAGGAATTTCCTTAAGTACTTTCGTATTTTAATAATATATCTTTAGAAGGAATCATTCCTCCTGAAATATTTTACATTTACTTGATTCCTTCTGAACATGTATTATTTAAATATGAAAGTACTTAAGGAAATTCCTGTTTCAGTTCTTCTTCCGTGGTCTGACACTGTCACATTTTTCACCACATGTTAATTTCTGTGATTTACACACACACACTAATTTATACACACACACACACACGTATATATATATATATATATATATATATATATATATATATATATATATATATATATATATATATATATGGTGTATACTGGCAGCAGGTTTTCTTTTAAACATGTCTCATTGAATATGACCGCATATTCTGTATTTACTATCTTGTGATTTAGGGCTTCTATCCCTCTAACTATTTTCTTAGCATCAGGGCTAAGCTGAAATAGGAGTTCTCCAAAACTCATTTTCGTAATTTCAGGGTGAAGAAAAGAGGTGAATTACTAAAGAATGTATTACACTTATTTATACAATTTGCACAACGTTTCGAACCTCCATGGTTCATTCTCAAGTGAAGAATTTTTACAATTATGGTTGATTTTATACCCGCACTAGGTTAGGTGATAAGACAATAAAGGTGAAAACATAGGGGGATACATGTGGGGTGAAACATAAGAACATAAGAATAGAGGTAACTGCAGAAGGCTTATTGGCCCATACGAGGCAGCTCGTATCTACAAAGATTAATCCAGTGTAATTGGCCTGTTATGTTGAACATTGTCTTCTGTGTTGGCATCGTTATGTTCCGGTCTTGTCGTTACTCTCGTGGTGGGTAGAGTAAATAGTTCCGTGATTTTGGTGTTCATGGTAGGTTGTTCTATTTATAGAACAACCTACCATGAACATAACGATGCCAACACAGAAGACAATGTTCAACATAACAGGCCAATTACACTGGATTAATCTTTGTATGTAGATACGAGCTGCCTCGTATGGGCCAATAAGCGTTCTGCAGTTACCTCTATTCTTATGTTCTTATGTTTCACCTCACATGTATCACCCTATGTTTTCACCTTTATTGTCTTATCACCTAACCCAGTGCGGGTATAAAATCAACCAGAATTGTAAAAATTCTTCATTTGAGAATGAACCATGGAGGTCTGAAACGTTGTGCAAATTGTATAAATAAGTGTAATACATTCTATAGTAATTCACCTCTTTACTTCACCCTGAAATTACGAAAATGAGTTTTGGAGAACTCCTATTTCAGCTGAGCCCTGATGCTAAGAAAATAGTTAGAGGGATAGAAGCCCTAAATCAGAAGATAGTAAATACAGAATATGCGGTCAAATTCAATGAGACATATATATATATATATATATATATATATATATATATAATATATATATATATATAAGATAAATAGGAAAACCAAGGATATACTGAACATCTTGTTTCAGATTCTTTACTTTAAAATGCATAACGTTTCGAATACTTCTTGTATTCATCATCAGATCTAAAAGAAAATAGAAATCACAATCAATAAAAGGCAAAACAAAGAACTCATACTGAATATGACTGCCTATCAAAGAAAGGAAAATTATTAAAAAACAAAACACTTAAGCTTACTTAAAGTGATCAATACAAATAAAACTTATTAACTGTCACATAGATAAAAGCTAATTCAAAAAACATTAAATTACAACAAGAATTTTATAACTACTACAACAAACCATACTACTAAACTTACGTGAAGTGATCAACTGGAATGAGACTTGATAGCTACCACATATATACTAAACACTATAACAAATATTCATATCATGACTACAAATCTACAAAATATGTATATAAAAATACAAACAGAGTAAGCGACAATTATAAAATACTACTCAAAATCGTATAAAAACTCAAATATTAAATAAAACTAAATAACAAAAATGTATATGTATCCTAAATAAAAAGATTATAATAATGTACAATGTCAAGCCCGAAATAAGTAAGAAAAGGCAAAAACATGGTAGACTAAAGCAAAATTATAATAAAATTAAACTACCAGAATGAACTATAAAGCAAATTACAGGGCCTACTGTGCACTACACAGTGTACAATTGAACAGCCGAAAGGTTGCTATTTAATAAAGGCCGCAGCTCCTTATATATAAGGATTCCATTATTCTCAAATCTGACTGGCCATTTATACAAGTGTCCAAAATTTAAAATCAGATTCCAGCAGAGAATGATTAAACTCATAACAATGGTTTCTAATCTCCGAAAATGCTGGTTTAGACAATGGTAATCCAGTCCTAAAAGAAACTCCCCGGTGCTCAAGTATCCTAATCTTAAAGTTCCGAATGGAACTCCCGATATATCCAGCATTACAGCTGGAACAATTATACATATATACGACACTAGAGCACAGGGGGGTAGGCACTTTATCTTTAAATTTAAAATAAGAGCCTATGGTATTAGTGTTGACAAAGATAAATCTAAAGTCTACTTGAGGATAACAATGCTGCAACATTTTCCTCAAACGACTCCTTACAGAAAAACTAATCGTGCCATAGAAATAGTCACTGCTTTTATCATAAAAGCGGTGAAATTCTGTGGGGAAGGATACGCATTACCGTGCTCCACTGTCTAAACGACTAAGCGGCGCGCGCGCGTAGAGCGGGGTACTTGGGAGCACAGGCGCGGCGCCTTCTGGCTCGCCTCCGCCCCGCAAGTACACCACAAAACTCACGAGTGTCAACAAAAGATGTCCAGCACGAGCATTAAGGGAAAACCTTGACACAAACTGCACTTATCATAAAGAAGAAGCACCACCATTGACCGCCAAGTGCTCACATCAAGTCTAACTCTAAGAAACAACACTCAAGCCTTGACGCTTCTCCCAACATCCGGGGGAGAAAACCTTCACACAAACTGCACCTGTCATAAAGAAGATGAAGCAGCCACTGAATCATCGGGTGGTACCCCACCAGCAGGGACAACGGCAGCTGTGCCTGGCCCCCCGTGTAAGCGGGAAGTACTAAGGGACGCCAACAGGCCAAGGCAAGAGGGGGGTAATTGGCATGGAACTGCAGAACCACTTATGCTCGACAAGACGAATGAGAACTGTAACAAAAATATTAGCAAGAATGGTTAGAAAATGCTTACTTCTCTTCTTCCCTCGTGAAGATCCTCGTTTGGGACACGCCATCTGCAGCCTCGGCAACTGGACCTTGCAGCTGCGCGAAAATCTTCAGCCAGGACATCCAGAACTGGTCCTCGCCCCCCAGGGCATGCTCAGGTGAAACACCCTCAGCTGTGCCCTCAGCTGCTGGATCATCGGCTGGGACCTCAGCAGCTGGCAAGGGCACGCTCCTCTGGAAGACTGCCAGCGGAGCCTGCGGCTGCTGGACCATCAGCTGGGACCACATCAGCTGGAACTACAGCAGCGGGCTTGGCCCCCAGGGGCATGCTCAGCTGGAACACCGCCAGCTGTGCCGTCAGCTGCTGGATCATCGGCTGGGACCACCTCCGCCGGAACAACAGCAGCTGTGCTTGGCCGCCTGGGTCATGCTCTGCTGGAACGCCACCAGCTGTGGCATCAGTAGCTGGATCATCGGCTGGTACCACATCAGCCGCAGAACAACAGCAGCTGTGCTTGGCCCCCGGGGCGTGCACAGCTGGGACACCACCAGGTGTGCCATGGCATGCTGGATCATCGGCTGGGACCTCATCAGCCGGGACAACAGCAGCTGTGCTTGGCCCCCAGGGCATGCTCAGCTGGCACACCGCCAGCTGTGCCGTCACCTGCTGGAACATCAGCTGGGACCACATCAGCCGGGACTGGTAATAAACACCACCAGGTGTGCCATCCGCATGCCGGATCATCGGCTGGGACTCATCAGCCGGAACAGCAGCAGCTGTGCTTGGCCCCCAGGGCATGCTCAGCTGGCACACAGCCAGCTGTGCTGTCAGCTGCTGGATCATCAGCTGGGACCACATCAGCCGGGACTGGTAATAAACACCACCAGGTGTGCCATCCGCATGCCGGATCATCGGCTGGGACCTCATCAGCCGGAAAACAGCAGCTGTGCTTGGCCCCAGGGCATGCTCAGCTGGCACACAGCCAGCTGTGCTGTCAGCTGCTGGATCATCGGCTGGGACCACATAAGCCGGGCTGGTAATAAACACCACCAGGTGTTCCATCGGCATGCTGGATCATCGGCTGGGACCTCAGCGGCCGGAACAACAGCAGCTGTGCTTGGCCCCCTGGGCATGCTCAGCTGGCACACCGCCAGCTGTGCCGTCGGCTGCTGGATCATCGGCTGGGAAACACATCAGCCGGAACAACAGCAGCTTTACTTGGCCCCCAGTGTCGTGCTCCGCACGGAACACCGCCAGCTGAACCATCAGCTGCTGGATCGTCGGCTGGGAAGTAAAGTAAGCAATAGGAAATAACAAGTTTATATAGATGGGACTTAGAACAACAAACACAATAAAATTATAAAATTAAAGAAATAAATAATAAATAAATAATTATAACATGAAACTAATAATGGAAAAAAAAATTAATAATAGGACACCACCCGCTGTGCCCTCAGCTGCTGAACCATCGACTGTGACCACCTCCGCCGGAGCATCAGCAGCTGTGCTTGGCCCCCGGGGACATGCTCAGCTGGAACAACGCCAGCTGTGCCGTCTGCTGGCGGTACCACATCAGCCGGACTACAGCAGCTGTGCTTAGCCCCAGGGGCTGCACCGCTGGAACACCACCAGCTGTGCCCTCAGCTGCTAGACATCGGCTGGGACCACATCCGCCGGAACAACAGCGGCTGTTCTCGGCCCCCAGGGGCATGCTCAGCTTGGGACCCCACCAGCTGTGCCAACAGTTGCTGGCTCATCGGCTGGGGCCACATCAGCCGGAACAAACAGCAGCTGTGCTCGACCCCCAGGGGCAGGCTCAGCTTGGCACTCCACCAGCTGTGCCATCAGTTGCTGGACCATCGGCTGGTGCCACATCAGCCGGAACAGCAGCAGCTGTGCTTGTCCCCAGGGGCATGCTCGGCATGCTCAGCCTTCGGCTGCTGGATCATCGGCGGGAACACTTCCACCGGAACATCAGCAGCCGGGAAGGCGCTGGGTACACGCCGGGCACCGGGGACAATCCCAACTACAACTGGGCGCCGCACACGCGGGCGTGGAGGGGAACACGGGCAGGACTGTACCTTAGGATAATGGAGATGGGCCGGCTGCTCCGGCATAAGTCTAATCTGAAAAATATTTTTTTATTAAAATTTTAGCCGAAATGAAGAGCGGTGACGCCAAATAAAGACGACGAAACAAGCATCAGTAGGTTAGGTTCGGTTAGGTTTGTTTTGGTGACCGGCTAGCTGCAGCTGTGCTCGGCCCCAGGGGCATGCTCAGCTTGGCTCACCACCTGCTGTGCCAACAGTGCTGGGTCATCGGCTGGCACACATCAGCCGGAACAACAGCAGCTGTGCTTTGCCCCCAGGGGCTAGCTCAGCATGCCAGCCTTCGGCTGCTGGACCATCAGCGGGAACCACTTCCGCCGGAACATCAGCAGCCGGACAGGCGCGGGTACACGCAGGCACGGGGACAATCCCTACTACAACGGCACCGCGCACGCGGGCGTGGTGGATAACACGGGCAGGACTGTACCTTAGGATAATGGAGATGGGCGGCTGCTCCGGCATAATTCTAATCTGGAAAATCTATTTTATTAAAAATTAGACAAAATATAGAG
>WNGS01059414.1:30585-46325 GCA_020271785.1 Procambarus virginalis
AACTATATATATTATATATATATATATATATTATATATATTCTATATATATATATATTATATATATGCGGAAAATCCACAGAGAAAAATGAAAGGAGGTAACGTTTCGACTTGTTAAAGCCTTTGTCAAACCAGACTGACAAGAGGAAGGGAATTGGGAGGATATATAGGCCGACACCTGACCAACCCAACCCTAGGGAAAGAATTAACCAGAGACAGGTAAGCTTAGCTTAGAATGGTCAAAGAGGATTAAGCGGTCAGAGAAAAAGGATGAAAGATTAAAGAAAAGCCTCATGAACATGCAATAAATGAATATATAAATATAAAATTATAATGAGACATTGTAAGCCTCTCTAACAATTACAGTTTTTTCTTAAACTGTTGTGCAATATTATAACTTAAAAATGGATCAAGTTTGTACATTCCAGTACTAACATTAAGAAGATTTGGACACTGACTGATTAGAGCAGACTCAATCAAATTCCGTTCCACGAAATCCCCACAATTGGTAATGCTTTGTGTTTTGTGTTTTGTGATCGTCAATTGCATTAATGGATACCACGTGCCAGTTTCTAGCCTTCTCCTCTCTCTACCCTTCCCTTAAACCTTTTGTTACTAAACTGCGTTCTGCTTTAGTGAAATCTCATTCCCTAAAACTTCGTCTTCGCTTTCTTCGAAAATGCCTCAGTGAACAAGTGCTTCCCCGTTCATTATTACCCAACAGCGTTCTTAAATTGTCAGATCAGCCGTTTGATGAGATACCCGCATAGTGCTTATAAAAAACATCGATTTACTTAAATTTGAAGTTCGTGAATGTTTTAAAGTGGTGAATAAATGTAAGTACGCTTTTCTCCAAGCCATTCCGCCTGAGTGGAACCGTTGTTTGATGGATTACTGTTATACTACTCTGAGGTCTACCTGCAGAAAGGTGAGTACTAAACTTGATTTCAAATTAAAGAACCTTATTCAACGAAGTGACTGGAATAAACACTCTAACCAGGAGTTTGTTATAAACCTCTCAGATAGACAGCTTGATAATGACACGATTACTGCATTAGGATATGGTCTGAGCTTTGCCACATCTAATGGAACAGTCAATTATGTAGATATTGCCAAAGGTTTCTGCAATCTTGAAAAGTATAGTAATGTCTCAGTTGAAGATATTAATGTGTGCAAAGGGATGATGTATGGTGTTTTACTTAACAATTCTGTTCCTAACTGTCCAAGTCGATTTGTTCATGCGTTCAAAAATCTCAAAAAAGATAGTTCATTACATATTACCAAGGCTGATAAGTCAAATGCAGTAGTTATTATGAATAAAGATGACTATGTCCGAAAAATGGAGTTACTCCTGGAAGACAGGGATACTTATCTATTGATTAATAGAGATCCTACTGAAAAAGTGATTGCACATTTTAACAAATCTCTTAAAACTGTGTGTAAAGGTGATAAAGAGTTGATATCTAGGCTAATAAGTCGATCCCCCTCTCTTCCTTACATGTATGGTCTTATAAAAACTCATAAGCCAAATAATCCGGCAAGGCCGATAATTAGTTCAATTGGTTCGGCGGCTTATAAACTTTCTAAGTGGTTAGTCAAGGTTTTGTCCCCAATAGTTGGTACTATTTCCAACTCACACTTGACAAACAATGTGGACTTAGTTAATAAGCTATCCACACTGAATTTAAATTTTGATTTTAAACTAATAAGTTTCGATGTGACCTCTTTATTCACTAAAGTACCCGTTGATGACCTGTTAGAATTTCTACGTGAGGAACTGCCTAAATATAATTTGAACTTGCAGACCAATAAAGTATTAGAACTTATCAAATTGTGTATAAAAGACAATTATTTTAGTTTTAATGGAAAATTTTTCAAACAAACATTTGGAATGGCGATGGGCAATCCTCTTTCCCCGTTTTAAGTAATTTGTATATGGAATTCTTCGAAACAAAAATCTTATCCAGTATTATCCCGGCTAATGTAGTTTGGTTTAGGTATGTTGATGATATTTTGTGTTTATGGCCGTGTGACAAAGACCATATAGTTTTTCTTAATGAACTCAATTCTTTGGTACCTTCAATAAAATTCACTTGTGAGACTGAGGTGAATGGTATGCTTCCGTTTTTGGACATTATGATTCATAGAGTCACTAGAAAGTTCAAATTTAATGTGTATAGGAAACCTACCAACGTGGGGTCGTATGTTCATTTTTATTCGAATCATCATAGTAAAGTTAAACGGGCAGTATTTTCAGGAATGTTTCTACGAGCTTTGAGGGTGTGCAGCCCTGAGTTTTTTGATGAAGAGATTGCTATAATATATGAAATCGGGAAGAGTTTACAATATCCTAAGAGGTTTTTGGATTTCTCGTTTGAACAAGCCAAGCGTACGTTTTATAATCACATCCCTAAGGCGAAACCAGAAATTATTAACTCATTGGTTGTACCTTATGCGAGTGGACTTGAAAAATTGTCTTTGATTTTTAAGAAACTTAATATAAATTTGGTGTTCACTAATAGTACGATCAAATCCAATTTAATAAAAAACTCCCCTGATACAGCAGGTTGCGTGTATTCAATTCCCTGCAATGATTGTGATTCTGTGTACCTTGGACAAACAGGAAAGTCCTTACAATTGCGGTTGTCACAACATGCTTATAGTATTAGAACTGCCCAAACGTCTAATGCATTGTATCTACATACGAATTTATGCGATCACAATATTAACTGGAATGGTGCAAAAAGCATTACCAATTGTGGGGATTTCGTGGAACGGAATTTGATTGAGTCTGCTCTAATCAGTCAGTGTCCAAATCTTCTTAATGTTAGTACTGGAATGTACAAACTTGATCCATTTTTAAGTTATAATATTGCACAACAGTTTAAGAAAAAACTGTAATTGTTAGAGAGGCTTACAATGTCTCATTATAATTTTATATTTATATATTCATTTATTGCATGTTCATGAGGCTTTTCTTTAATCTTTCATCCTTTTTCTCTGACCGCTTAATCCTCTTTGACCATTCTAAGCTAAGCTTTACCTGTCTCTGGTTAATTCTTTCCCTAGGGTTGGGTTGGTCAGGTGTCGGCCTATATATCCTCCCAATTCCCTTCTCCTCTTGTCAGTCTGGTTTGACAAAGGCTTTAACAAAGTCGAAACGTTACCTCCTTTCATTTTTCTCTGTGGATTTTCCGCATATATATATATATATATATATATATAATATATATATATATATATATATATTATATATATGTCGTACCTAGTAGCCAGAACTCACTTTTGGCCTACTATGCAAGGCCCGATTTGCCTAATAAGCCAAGTTTTCCTGAATTAATATATTTTCTCTATTTTTTTCTTATGAAATGATAAAGCTACCCATTTCGTTATGTATGAGGCAATTTTTTTTTATTGGAGTTAAAATTAATGTAGATATATGACCGAACCTAACCAACCCTACCTAACCTAACCTAACCTAGCTTTATAGGTTAGGTTAGGTTAGGTAGCCGAAAAAGTTAGGTTAGGTTTGGTTAGGTAGGTTAGGTAGTCGAAAAACAATTATTTCATGAAAACTTGGCCTATTAGGCAAATCGGGCCTTGCATAGTAGGCTGAGAAGTGCGTTCTGGCTACTAGGTACGACATATATATATATATATATATATATAATATATATATATATATATATATATATATATATATATATATATATTATATATATATATGCAACAATGATCACAAAAAACACTGATCCAAGTATGCAGAATAACCACATGTGAAAAATAGAAAATGCTTAACGCGTTTTCGGCTAATTCGCCTTCATCAGAGCAAAGTAGAATGAAGATGAATCATTCATTCTACTTTGCTCTGATGAAGGCGAATTAGCCGAAAACGCGTTAAGCATTTTCTATTTTTCACATGTGGATATTCTGCATATATATTATATATATATATATATATATATATATTTATATTGTGACGGGAAAATGTAGGAGTGTAGATGTTCGGTAGTCCTAATGGCTGGTGTCAATGCCTATCACATTTACGAAAAAAAGAGACTGCTTGGCTGTTGTCTGAAGTAAAGTAAGGGAAGACACGCAAAACACATAGTATGAACAATAAAACTTTAATTAACTGGAAAGTAAATCAATAACAAAGACAATTAATCCCTTAGCTATGTACAGTGCAAACAAACAAGTCAAAAATATAACATAAAAAATGAAGAATAGGGATAATTTACTCTAGGAATAATATAAAGACAAAAATGCAATAAAGGTGCTGAGAATAAGGGTGCTAGCTGAAAACCTCCACCAATAAACAGGACGTGTATCAGTTGGTTGTTCACAGCTGGAGAGCACAAGGATATTCCGACTTCAATGGCTGGTTCAAGCCCAGACATTGACTCGGGTAGAGGGCGCTGAGGTGCAGGTGTGCAGTCGGCGGGTCACCAATCAGAAGCAGGCAGACTGGGAATGGTAGTTTGCTGGTTGGCAATGGGTGGTTAGCCGGCATAGGAGTGTGGAATTGGGGGTACGTTTTGCCTCCTGGTCAAAACGTTTTGTGCTACTGGTAGAAGTATCTTGAAGGTAGCATCTTATTCTTGTATATATGTAAGTAACTTTATGTAGGGAAGAGCAGGCTCAATCTCTCTTGAAAGAGATTATTGTCACAACTCTCCCCCGGATCCTGCTCTTACGGGTCAAGTTACTTCTTCTGATGGTAGAGTGGTAGGTGGAGCTGCCTCTACCTCATAGACTCTGGAGAGGGCGTCTGCTATGATGTTGTCAGAACTCTTGATGTAGAAGATCTCCAGGTTGAAATTCTGCTGATATAAAGCCCATCGTAGAAGTCGTTGATTGTTGAATTGGGCTTGCTGCAAGAAGCGTAGGGGATTGTAGTCCGAGTAGATGGTGGTAGACCGAGCACCTTGTAGGTACGATGCAAAGTGCTGTAAATTCAGGACGATGGAGATTAGCTCCTTTTCGATAGTGCTGTAATTCTTCTGGTGTGGTATTAACTTTTAGCTGTAGTAGCTAACAGGTAGAACCTCCTCGCCTCGTTGTTGCATCAGGACACCTCCGATGCCGGTACCACTGGCGTCGACATGGAGGATGAAAGGCTTCGTGATATCTGGCGAGGCGAGAATGGGATTAGAACATGGCAAAGGAGCACTATTATAGTCCTGCAAATAGGTATGAAGATCAGTTCGGATTTCTGAGTTGGAAGGCACTGACTCAGTGTTGGTGCTTTCGGGAGGAGAAGCAGGGAAGGTCTCACTGTGGAGGTTTGGACCTTTAAATGTGGAGAATGATACCAACACAGTGGGGGAGTACCTTGATACTGCTTCAGGAGGTTGACGTGGCACAACTGGGTCTTCCGCCGCCTATCTGGAGTCTCAAGAACGTAGTTGTGGTTGTTTCTGCACTCCTTGATGCGGTAGGGTCCTGAAAACTTGTTTTGCAATGGAGAACCTGGGATAGGAAAATATGCCAACACGAAGTCTCCTGGTTTAAATTTCCTTATTTTGCTGCTTTGGTCGTAATGAGTCTTCATCCTCTCCTGAGCTTTCAATAGATTGTCATTAGCAAATTTACGTACTCTCTAGAATGTGTTTTAAGTTTTGAAGAAACTGGGGCACATTCTGAGGGTCACTGAAGGTGGCATTACGTAGAGAGTCTTTAAAAGCTTTGAGAGGAGTACGGCACTTACGTCCGTAGAGCATCTCATAAGGAGATACTCCTAGAGACTCATTGGGGAGACTTCTGAAAATGCACATAATGAGGTCAAGTTGTTTATCCCAGTCCTTCAAGGTTTCATTGCAAAATTTCTTTAGGAGTGCTTTAATAGTCTGATGACTACGTTCAAGAGAACCCTGTGAAGCAGGATGATAGGGGCTGGACAATACCTGTGTGATGTTGAACTCTTCCAGTGTCTTCTTGAAGAGATCACTGGTGAAGTTGGTGCCACAGTCACTTTGAACCTCTCTTGGAAATCCATACTGGGTGAAGATCTTCAATAGTTGTTTCACCACAGTAGCAGCCGTAATGTTCTTTACTGGAACTGCTATGGGGAATCTGGTGGTAGGACACAGGATGGTTAGTATATAGGCGTTGCCAGAACTGGTCCGGGGTAAAGGACCAACACAGTCTATGATGAGTCTGTGGAAAGGTTCCGCAGGCACCTGGATGGGAGTCAATGGAGCCTTGGGGATAGAGATGTTAGGTTTACCTGCCATCTGACATGTATGACACTGTTGCACGTACTTTTGACGTCTTTAACCATACCTGGCCAGTAGTAGTCTTGTCTGATTCCGTGGTAGGTTTTGTTAAAACCATAGTGAGAAAGTGCTCCGTGGGCCAGGTGTAGAATATCGGGCCGTAGGCTGGTGGGAATCACTAGTTGTTCGACATTGGCCCAATCGTCATCCTCCTTCAGCTTACTGGGTCTGTACCTGCGGTAGAGCAGCTCATTCTCTAGGAAGAACCCAGGAATACTGTCAGGTTGAGTCTCAGCCTGGAAGAATAATGGTGTTAATGAAGGATCTTCCCTCTGTAACTTACGGAACTCCAACCTAGTAAGATTCGGTGGTAGATTCTGAGGGTCTTGAGGGACAGCGGTAGCAGTAGAGTCAGCTGGTTGCGGTCGTGCAGCTTGTGCACGGGTGGTCACCAAAACCGGAGGAGAAACTTCATCACTTTCTTGGACCTCTGCTGGAACATACTCAAAGATGGGATTATCCATTACAGAGGTACACACCTGGGGTTTGTCCATGATGATCAGGTTGGACGGTTGCAGATCTTCTGCCAAGTCGTTGCCCAGGAGAAGTTGCACTCCAGGCATGGGAAAAGGCTTTTCCCTGATGGCGACTTGGACTTCACCGGTCACGAAGGGACAATCCAGGTGGACTCTGGCGAGTGGATACGGAGTGGTAGCAGTGAGGTCAGTGATAAGGACGGTTTCCCCGGTGTAGGTGATGTTAGGCACAGCTGATTTCAATATTATGGACTGAAGAGCCGCTGTGTCCCTCAAGATCTTCAATTTGAAACGTCCCTCCGAATCTGTACCGTTGGTAGAGACAGTTCCAGGATACAGGTGTTTACTGAAGAGAGAAAGATCATTAACAGGAACACCAACATTCATCACAGGCTTACCGGACTTAGGAGGAGTCTGTTTGGGTTTAGTAGATTCATTATTGCCTTTGTATTGAGCCTTCCCACATTTATCTATGGTATGTCCATAGAGTTTGCAATACTTACAATACAATTGAGAGCTCGCTTGATCTGTACTCACTTTATCGTAACTGTACCAAGACTTCTTACTGGAAGGTGGTTCTGGTGTTTGCCGGTGGATGAGGCTGTAGGTGTCAGCCGACTTCGCACATTTGATGTAGTCGGTTTCTTCTTTATCTGCTAAATATAAACGGACGGAGGGGGAACACGTCTCAAGAATTCTTCAACTAGCATGAGGTTGACGAGTTCTGCAAATGTAGAGACATGTGCTGCTTCCAGCCATTTCATGAAATATCTTTTCTTTGTATTGGCAAATTTTAGAAAGGTGGTGGTACTTGCCTTTAGATAATCACGGAATTTTCGTCTGTAGCTTTCGGTGGAGAGAAGGTAGGCGTCCAAAACTGCTTGCTTCAGGGTCTGGTAGTCATTCTCAGACGCTAAGGTACTGAGAGTAACTGCAGCTCTACCTGTGAGATGCACTCTGAGAAGGGTAGACCATTGATCTGCAAGCCAGCTAAGTTTTTTAGCTAAGGTATCAAAAGTTGTGAAAAACACGTCGATTTCTGTCTCAACGAATGGTGGCATTAACTTACTTGCATGGGAGACATTGAAACTTACGGGAAGACTAGCTGTAGCTTGTTGGCGCTGAGTGTGGTGTGTAGTTGCCAACGCTAGTTCTTGTCGACGATATTCGAGAGCATGATCAGCTTGCCGTTTACTGTACTCCTGTTGTATCTCCAGGTCACATTTTCTTGCTTCAAGCTGCTCTCGCTCTCGCTCACGGAGTAGGGTAGCCTCTCGTTCCTTGAGGGCCATCTCTCGTTCTTGTTCTTCCTTCCTCAAGTCGGCTTCTCGTTCCTTTTCTTCCTTCCTTAAGGCGGCCTCTCGTTCCCTTTTTTCCTTCCTTATGGCGGCTTCTCTTTCTCTCATTTGTAGAGCTTCTTTTTGCTGTTCTCGCACTATCTTTGTAAGTTCGAGCTTTAGCTTCATAGTTGCCAGAGCATGTCTATCTGCAATAGAATAATTTTCGTGAGTTTCAGAATCAATCTTCCCTTCATCTAAGAGGTGATCCAAGATTAAGTTGTGCAAGTCATTTTTGTTGGCTCCTAGGGGAACCTCTAGTTAATAGTCGTGGGCAAGAGCTTGTAATTCGGTCCTCTTGGCATGACTTAAGGTCCTTATTTCACCTCCTGGATCGTTACGAAAAGCTGGGAGACGAAACATGGTGAAAAATAGCAAATAAATGTACAATGAATATACTTGTATGGTAAATGTCAGAAACAGGATAACGTGGCAACTGGAAACTATCCTGTGGAATTGTTAACAATTAACGTTAATTTTAGGATGGTAAATGATTAGTCAATCAAAATCGCAGGAAATCTTGTACTCGGTACTCAATGTAAGAGAATAAGAGCAAGAAAATCCTACTAAATAAATGAAACTGAGTTTCTAAAACAAATGAAACATTTAATTGCTTCAAAAGTGAATAAGGTAGTCCAAGAATGTAGGCATATCTTGCCGAGTCTCTATAGGACATAAGCAAGGGTTTTCCCACTAAATGAAATATGATACTTACAGAATTAGCGAACTTTGTGCTTTGAAAAAAAGAAAGCTAATTCCCTACCTAAGTAAATATCATCATCTCTGACCGACGTGTAGGGGTGCAATTGTCAACTGGTGACGAGAACTGCTGCTGAGGTCCCAACTCAGCAACGTAGTCCGTGCTAGAGGAACTATGGCCCTCTGTATCCTCCTTCGGTCGGATTGCAGAAGATAGGGTGCTTTGACCTGAAGACAAATCAAAGTACCAGGGTACCCAAAATGATGATCTGTCTGAGTGAGAAATATCCTAGGGACAAAAGGTGGTAAACACGAGTAATAACACTGAGGGAGGGATGACCAATTAAGAGAATGACTGAGGCCTCCAGTCACCACGTAATCCAAAGTTATCCAACACTCACCATATGCTACTGTTGGAATGCACAATACACACAGCACCATATGAATATGAAAAGTAATGAAAATATTGAAAAGCAACTGTAGCAAAGCCAAGTACACTTACCACAAATTGATGTTCTGGTACTAGTACCTGAGTAAAGCTCCCGGACAGGCCCCCATGAAATGTGACAGGAAAATGTAGGAGTGTAGATGTTTGGCAGTCTTCCTAATGGCTGGTGTCAATGCCTGTCACATTTACAAAAAAAAAAGAGACTGCTTGGCTGTTTGTCTGTGGTAAAGTAAGGGAAGACACGGAAAACACATAGTATGAACAATGAAACTTTAATTAACTGGAAAACAAATCAAAATAGAGACAATCCCTTGGATATGTGCAGTGCAAACAAACAAGTCAAAAAATATAACAAAAATAAAGAAAAGGGGATAATTTACTCTAGGAATAATATAAAGGCAAAATGACAATAATAGGTGCTGAGAATATGAGTTCTAGCTGAGAACCTCCACCTAATAAACAGAAGGTGTATCAGTTGGTTGTTCACAGCTTGAGAGCACAAGGATATTCTGACTTCAATGGCTGGTTCAAGCCCAGACATCGACTCAGGTAGAGGGTGCTGAGGTGCAGAGGTGCAGGTGAGCAATCGGCTGGTCACCAATCAGAAGCGGGTAGGCTGGGAATGGTAGTTTGCTGGTTGACGAGGGACGACCCGGCGTGGAGGGAGTGTGGTGTAGGGGGTACGTTTTGCCCATACTGCCAGGAGCAATGCAACTGGTATCTACAGGATGCCTTAATCTGCTTGACCATCATGACCGGACATAAGGAAGTGATAGCCGAAGCTATTTGAACCACTTCCCCGCCGGCACTTGGATGGTAATCTTGGGCATAGCATTTTATGATATCACCTCATTCTTTGGGGCACACATGAGGAACACAAATGCGAACAAGCCTGAATGATCCCCAGGACTATATACGACTGAAAACTCACACCCCAGAAGTGACTCGAACCCATACTGCCAGGAGCAATGCAACTGGTATCTACAGGGCGCCTTAATCTGCTTGACCATCACGACTGGATATAAGGAAGTGATAGCCAAAACTATTTGAACCACTTCCTCGCTGGCACTCGGATGGTAATCTTGGGCATAGCATTTTATCAAATCACCTCATTCTTTGGGGCACACGGGAGGAACACAAATGCGAACAAGCCTGAATGGTCCCCAGGACTATATACGACTGAAAACTCACACCCCAGAAGTGACTCGAACCCATACTGCCAGGAGCAATGCAACTGGTATCTACAGGATGCCTTAATCCGCTTGACCATCACGACCGGACATAAGGAAGTGATAGCCGAAGCTGTTTGAACCACTTCCCCGCAGGCACTCAGATGGTAATGTTGGGCATAGCATTTTATCAAATCACCTCATTCTTTGGAGCACATGTGAGGAACACAAACACGAACAAGCCTGAATGGTCCCCAGGACTATATACGACTGAAAACTCACACCCCAGAAGTGACTCGAACCCATACTGCCAGGAGCAATGCAACTGGTATCTACAGGACGCCTTAATCCGCTTGACCATGACGACTGGACATAAGGAAGTGATACCCGAAGCTATTTGAACCACTTCCCCGCCGGCACTCGGATGGTAATCTTGGGCATAGCATTTTATCAAATCACCTCATTCTTTGGGGCACACATGAGGAACACAAATGCGAACAAGCCTGAATGGTCCCCAGGACTATATACGACTGAAAACTCACACCCCAGAAGTGACTCGATCCCATACTGCCAGGAGCAATGCAACTGGTATCTACAGGACACTTTAATCCGCTTGACCATCACGACCGGACATAAGGAAGTGATAGCCAAAGCTATTTGAACCACTTCCCCGCCGGCATTCGGATGGTAATCTTGGGCATAGCATTTTTCAAATCACCTCATTCTTTGGGGCACACGTGAGGAACACAAATGCGAACAAGCCTGAATGGTCCCCAGGACTATATACAACTGACGTGTGCCCCAAAGAATGAAGTGAATTGATAAATGCTATGCCCAAGATTACTATCCGAGTTCCGGCAGGGAAGTGGCTCAAATAGCTTCGGCTATCACTTCCTTATGTCCGGTCGTGATGGTCAAGCGGATTAAGGCGTCTTGTAGATACCAGTTGCATTGCTCCTGGCAGTATGGGTTCGAGTCACTTCTGGGGTGTGAGTTTTCAGTCGTATATAGTCCTGGGACCATTCAGGCTTGTTCGCATATATATATATATATATATATATATATATATATATATATATATATATATATATATATATATATATATATGTCGTACCTAGTAGCCAGAACGCACTTCTCAGCCAACTATGCAAGGCCCGATTTGCCTAATAAGCCAAGTTTTCATGAATTAATTATTTTTCGACTACCTAACCTACCTAACCTAACCTAACCTAACTTTTTCGGCTACCTAACCTAACCTAACCTATAAAGATAGGTTAGGTTAGGTTAGGTAGGGTTGGTTAGGTTCGGTCATATATCTACGTTAATTTTAACTCCAATAAAAAAAATGACCTCATACATAATGAAATGGGTAGCTTTATCATTTCATAAGAAAAAATTTGTGAAAATATATTAATTCATGAAAACTTGGCTTATTAGGCAAATCGGGCCTTGCATAGTAGGCTGAGAAGTGCGTTCTGGCTACTAGGTACGACATATATATATATATATATATATAATATATATATATATATATATATATATATATATATATATATTGTGACGATAATCTCTTTCAAGAGAGATTGAGCCTGCTCTTCCCTATCCAAGTTACGTTATTATTACAAGTACAAGATGCTACATTCAAGATACATCCACCAGTAGCACAAAACGTTTTGACCAGGAAGCAAAACGTACCCTGCAAACCCCCTTCACCCCCTTTTCACGCCGGCTCACCGCCCGTCTTCAACGAGCTAACGACCCATTCTCTGCCTGCCTGCTCCTGATTGGCTAGTGTCGCCAGCAGCGCACCTGCACCTCCACTCACGTCATCTAGCCGAGTCGACGTCTGGCCTAGCCCCAGCCGTCATCCTCAGAATATTCTTTGTGCTCTTAGAGTTGACATGTCTCTCTGGTATACTAAGCTCTCTGGCTGTCGTATACTAAGGGAGGTAGCAGCTATAGCCAATATTCTCAGCACCTGATTGTTATTGCATTGTAATTTTTTTTATTGTAGAGTAAATTTCAGCCCTAGTAATTATTTATGTTTTATTGTTTTTTGACTTGTTTTAAATTTCACTTAAGCCAAGGGATTGTCTTTGTTCATATTTGTTTTCTAAATTAATTAAAGTTTCATTGTTTATACTTTGTGTTTTGCGTGTCTTCCCTTACCTTACCACAGACAAACAGGCAAGCAGTCTCTTTTTTTATGTAAGTGTGACCAGGCATTGACACCTGCCATTGGAGGACTGCCAAACATCAACACTCCAACACTTTACCGTCACAATATATATTATTAAATATGACCGAAAAGTAAGATTAATAATTCTAACACGAATTTTCTCGATCTTCCTTATGTTTCTTTTACTGTTCTTCTTGAGGTTATCTTGAGATGATTTCGGGGCTTTAGTGTCCCCGCGGTCCAGTCCTCGACCAGGCCTCCACCCCCAGGAAGCAGCCCGTGACAGCTGACTAACACCCAGGTACCTATTTTACTGCTAGGTAACAGGGCATAGGGTGAAAGAAACTCTGCCCATTGTTTCTCTCCGGCGCCCGGATCGAACCCGGGACCACAGGATTACAAGTCCAGTGTGCTGTCCGCTCGGCCGACCGGCTCCCTCTCACACAACTGTTGATGGTAAATGAAAAATCAGTTCTCCAAAATCCATTTTTATTTCTAGTCTGATGCGAAACTTGAACGCGTTTCGTAAAACTTATTACATTTTCAAAGACTTTAGTTACACACACACACACAACTGTAACTGAATAGAGCTAAAACATCTTCGATTTTATATACCTGCATTTGGGTTAGGTGACATGGTACAATAGTATTTGGATGAGGTGAAAACAGATTTTCAACAAAAGCCAGAACCGGGTATAGAACAGGGTATAGAACGGGGTATAGAATAGGGGTATAGAGTCGGGGTATGAGCTAAACGGAAGGATGGAAGTAACTGCAGAGGGCCTATTGGCCCATATTTCTTGATGCTTTTATATTGGAGCGGAGTCTCGAAGTGGGTAGAATATAGTTGTGCATTAATTGGCTGTTGATTGCTGGTGTTGACTTCTTGATGTTTAGTGCCTCGCAAATGTCAAGCCGCCTGCTGTCGCTGTATCTATCGATGATTTCTGTGTTGTTTGCTAAGATTTCTCTGGTGATGGTTTGGTTGTGGGAAGAGATTATATGTTCCTTAATGGAGCCCTGTTGCTTATGCATCGTTAAACGCCTGGAAAGAGATGTTGTTGTCATGCCTGTATACTGAGTTTTTGAGGCTTACAGACCCCAAGAGGGCATTTGAAAGCATAGACGACGTTGGTCTCTTTTAGAGCGTTCTGCTCAGTGTCTGGAGAGTTTCTCATGAGTAGGCTGGCCGTTTTCTTGGTTTTATAGTAAATCGTCAGTTGTATCTTCTGATTTTTGTCTGTAGGGATAACATTTCTCTTAACAATATCTTTCAGGACCCTTTCCTCCGTTTTATGAGCTGTGGAAAAGAAGTTCCTGTAAAATAGTCTAATAGGGGGTATAGGTGTTGTATTAGTTGTCTCTTCAGAGGTTGCATGGCGTTTCACTTTCCTTCTTATGATGTCTTCAACGAAACCATTGGAGAAGCCGTTGTTGACTAGGACCTGCCTTACCCTACAGAGTTCTTCGTCGACTTGCTTCCATTCTGAGCAGTGGCTGAGAGCACGGTCGTCATAAGGGTTGACAACACTCCTCTTGTACCTGTCTGGGCAGTCACTGTTGGCATTTAGGCACATTCCTATGTTTGTTTCCTTAGTGTAGACTGCATTGTGGAAACCTCCGCTCCTTTCCAACACTGTTACATCTAGAAAGGGCAGCTTCCCATCCTTCTCCATCTCGTAAGTGAAACACAACACAGAATTCTGCTCAAATGCCTCCTTCAGCTCCTGCAGATGTCTGACATCAGGTACCTGTGTAAAAATGTCGTCACATACCTGCAGTATGGACACTACAACGAAGGACACTACAGCTGAATTGAAAGCAAAGGTCAACAAATTGATTGAAACTGTGAACGCCAAGAAATCCGGACTCCATCTGCCAAAGATTATTGGGGAATATAAACCTGGATATCCGTATGGAAATGTCAAGACACATAAGCCTGGAAACCCACTTCGGCCAATCATCAGCCAGATACCCACACCCACGTACAGACTGGCGAAACGACTCAACGGCTTGCTGACTCCTTATGTCCCTTGCGCCTTCAGCCTGAAGTCTGCAAAGGAATTTGTTGACTTACTGCGGGGAACACGGGCCACAGGGATAAGAGCCTCGTTGGACGTAGAATCACTGTTTACCAACGTACCTGTGGATGAAACAATCGGGATGATAGCGGACAGAGTGTATCGTGATCCGGCCTGTACTCCTCTTGACATACCAGAAAATATCCTGAGGAAACTACTCCAAGCTTGTACTAAAGAGGCACCCTTCTTGAGCCCGGATGGGCACATGTATAAGCAAGTAGATGGGGTCGCCATGGGTTCTCCCCTAGGTGTCCTGTTTGCGAACTTCTACATGGGTACCATCGAGAAAAAAGTCTTAGTCGACATGAACTTGAAACCGGCCATATACTGCAGGTATGTTGACGACATTTTTACACAGGTACCTGATGTCAGACATCTGCAGGAGCTGAAGGAGGCATTTGAGCAGAATTCTGTGTTGTGTTTCACTTACGAGATGGAGAAGGATGGGAAGCTGCCCTTTCTAGATGTAACAGTCATGGAAAGGAGCGGAGGTTTCCACACTGCAGTCTACACTAAGGAAACAAACATAGGAATGTGCCTAAATGCCAACAGTGACTGCCCAGACAGGTACAAGAGGAGTGTTGTTAACGCTTATGTCGACCGTGCTCTCAGCCACAGCTCAGAATGGAAGCAAGTCGACGAAGAACTCTGTAGGGTAAGGCAGGTCCTAGTCAACAACGGCTTCTCCAATGGTTTCATTGAAGACATCATAAGAAGGAAAGTGAAACGCCATGCAACCTCTGAAGAGACAACTATACAACACCTATACCCCCTATTAGACTATTTTACAGGAACTTCTTTTCCACAGCTCATAAAAGGAGGAAAGGGTCCTGAAAGATATTGTTAATAGAAATGTTATCTACAGACAAAAATCAGAAGATACAACTGACGATTTACTATAAAACCAAGAAAACGGCCAGCCTACTCATGAGAAACTCTCCAGACACGGAGCAGAACGCTCTAAAAGAGACAAACGTCGTCTATGCCTTTAAATGTCCACTTGGGGACTGTAAGCCCCAAAAAAATCAGTGTATAGGCAAGACACAACATCTCTTTCCAGGCGTTTAACGATTG